>WAAD01021002.1:52638-68287 GCA_013389945.1 Fregata magnificens | reverse complement strand
GAAGGAGGAAGGGGGGGACGTTCGGAGTGATGGTGGTTTTCTTCCCAAGTGACCGTTACGCATGATGGAGCCCTGCTTTCCTGGAGATGGCTGAACACCTGCCTGCCGATGGGAAGGAGTGAATTAGTTCCTTGTTCTGCTTTGCTTGCACGTATGGCATTTGCTTTACCTATTAAACTGTCTATCTCAACCCACAAGTTTTCCCCCTTTTACTCTTCCGATTCTCTCCCCCACCCCACCGGTGGGGAGTGAGCGAGTGTGGGGCTTAGCTGTCGGCTGGGGTTAAACCGTGACACCTTCCTTTTCCTGTCTAACTGTTGGTCTCCCTTTTTAGGCTCAGTTTGTAAGACTCAAACATCACTAATAGGGTCAGGCTAAATAATAAGTGTGTGTCACCTGCAAACAGCCTCGCTTTGTCCATCCAACCGCACAGGTTTGCGGGCAGCACTCCTGCCGCAGTACACCGGCATCGCTCCCACTGAACTTTGGTCTTTTCCCCTCTTTTAAACAAAGCAGACTGCGTAGTCCAAAGAAACAGACCTTACGTCTTCCACAAGCATTTCAGCAAGTACCTAGGCAGAGCAGCAGGACCCAAAGTCAGGCCGGGGCCGGGCGCGCTCCTGCCGGTGGGGCCGGGGGTGCCACTGNGGCACCGCCGCCGGGCTTGCGGCTCTTGCTCCGGCCTGGCAAGGCAGGAGGCTTTACGGGAGGAAAAGCCTTGTGGCCGGGCGTATTTCCCAGCGGCAGGCCCAGACCCGGCTTGGTCAGGGCGGCAGGGGCGGAGGAGCGCAAGAGACACAAGCGCGGCGGGGGCTGCCAGTGCCCGGGCACGATGCAAAAGTTATTGGGGACAGTTCAGCAAGGAGAAGGCGCCACGCTTAAGCAGGGCAGAGGTGGCATATAACTGCTTCTCTTGCTCTTTTTCTGAGGACCAGCGGGATCACAAGCTCGCTGTCAGTAGGCCACGTCTGGTACTGGTTTTTGGGTTTTGGTTTGTTTTGGTTGTTCCAGCTGCAGCAGCTGGAGCCGCCTGCCTGGTTTCTAGGTGCAGGAGGGAATGCGCAGGATGCACAAAAGAGCCCTTCGGGTCTACTCAGCTCGTTTGGAGTGGCCAGTCCATGCTGAAGCACAGTACTGCAAGAAACACGCCGACCAGACTGAGCATTTTTTCAAGTGAACAGCATGATCAGAGGAAGGTTTAAACACGCAGGCTAGAAGGGATGTCCGAATCACCCCAACAGAGTCAGTCTGGGGAAGGGATGACTTGAAAGGGGACACACAATAGAAATTAGTAAAAGGCCGTTAGAAAGAGGAAGGTACTAGATGAGAAGGGCTGTGATTAGATAGGTCAGGACTGTCAACTCAGCTAAAATAGTAATGCGATCACAGTTTGGAAAAAGAACTGGCAAGTGTGGACTGTGAAAGCAGCTTCGGCAAGAGACACTGCAGCAGGACGGCCGGAGCTGTGAAGGGGAACCTTGCCAGGTACAGTAAAACCAACGCCTTCACTGTGCCTGCACCAGGGCTTCAGTGGCCAGCTTCTCAAACAAGTACTCGTGTTCACACAGAGGGACGTTTATGAAGTCTGTAATCCCAAACACTTGCGCTTTTCAGGAAAAGGACATATTTGACTTCATGGGGATTAAATGCAAAGGTTGCTAACACAAATGCGAAGATTTCAGGAACAAAATCCCTGCTATTAATATCCCCCATGATTTTACAAGGCACCAGTTAGTACCTCTGCAGGTAACTCCTGCAATGACTGACAAAAGCAGTACTATGCCCTGTCATGCTTCCAACCACCCTTTTCTTTTCCTCCTCCACCTCTTCTACACCCTCCCTTTAGCCTCTACCTCCAGTCTTCTTGCAAATGGACACACCTGGAAGGACCAGCTCTGCAGAGACACCTGCTGCAGAGCACTGATCCCTTGCAGAGAGCACCTCCCCGCCTGGCTAGCAGCATCCTCATCAGGATATGACAAAATTCACATTTCTCATAGGTGAAGTGGTGGTGTTATGGTCACAGGAAAGATTATTTATTGCCCTGAAGCCTCCTGAGGTTTCAGTAGCCAAAAAGCAAGCAGTTGGTGAACATCAGGGAACACAGGGGAGAATACACCGCATGTGAGGCAGCTCTGCAGAGCACTGTGGCTTCCAGGCATACACAGGGCCCTCCCCTGCCAGGGCACATGGAAACACTGAGGGCTGGGACTGCACAGCCAGGAGTGGCCTTAAGAGAGGTGCTGCAGCCTCCTGCTGCTCAGTGCTGAGGAGAGCTACAGCCCCTTAGCTGAGGCCATCTTAGATTATGATCGGCCTGATGGAAAAAAACCAACCCTCTTATAACCAGCTTAAAAATAGAGAAGCTGTAAGAGTCTGGAGAGTTGTGGCATCTGTCATCCTGGCCAGTCTCCTATTAATACCAACAGCAGCAAGGACCACATGGTTAGCTAGCTGACCATGCAGCTGAATTGCAGAGCTCGGAAATGAGTACTCTAGCTGATACTCGGTGCTGCCCATTGCAAAGCTTGCTCTGAGTAACTTGTGATTTTATTTTACTCCACATTTTCTTACTGATTTATTACCTTGAGTTAAGATTGAACCAGTTTGCAACAGCATGTCCTGCTACCATTTATTTTTTCTGGGTGTGGGCTTCAGGAAAAACCCAAGACAACAAGGTACGCCGTTAAAACAGGCAGTGTTCTGGAAACCCTAATTCAGTAGTGCAGAGTAATCCACTAAAAGCTAGTCAGCAGTTTCTAGCATTATGATCCATTTCCATGATCTGAAAAGAGGTGACACTGACAATCTCTGCATTAGCAGGTATCCTTAGACTGACGTTTCTATCGCTACTGCAGTCTCTCTTCCTCACGCCCTTCTCCTGCACACCGTGTGCTGGAGCCACTGACTGCCTGCCCTAGGACCCTCAGTCAATTTTTGCTGTCAGTACTGTGCATGTTGACCCTGAAAAACCTGCTCCTTGCATAGCTGCCTTTCGACCCTGAGACCTGAACAGAACAAGGTTTCACCTAGATTTTTTCCCATTATGTTTTTGTAGTTGCCCATGAGGTTTCTGCCTTGCTTAAGCAAAGGAAGAGGTGCAAAAAGACTGGTGAAAGGGGATGGGCTGACAGGAATTGCCCATTTAACTGCCCACTGTCCTCCAGACATGCAAGCCTGCAATACAAACCCTGCTGTAAGTCCTGGGGAACGTGCAGCGCACTGCACTTTTCTGTGGTATCAGACGTGTGATAACCTTTCCCTGCTTCCTGTGTCATGTCTTCACACAACTGTAACCTGCGGTGCAAGATGCGGTGAACATAGGGTCGCCTGCAAGACTGGATGGGAAGACCAAACCAGAATAGTGTGGTCATGGCGGGGGGTGGGGGAAGCGGGAGGTGAGAGTTAGTAGGGGGAGACAACATCTAGTTTGGTTTTCCATAAGGAAAATACTTGTACATTTTTAATAGTTTTAAGCCCTTTGGAGTGTCCAGTTTGTGCCTTGGTTAAACGTGGGAGGCACTGCTCCCCATCAGCAAGCCTGCTCTGAGTGCTACAGGTACTGTGTGCATGAGGTCACTCGTTCATAAACCCTCTAGCAGCAAGTAGCTTTATTAAGCAGTTGCTTATAGTGATTTATTTTTTGTGAGGCAGTTTTCCAAATCAAATTGGAAGAAATAGTTGCTTTCTGGACAGTGGACCCACATATGGAGTTGAATAAATATCCAAGGCCAAGCTCCTTCACAGAAGACAAAACTCCTGGGATTGGATGGTCTCCACCTGAGGCCTGTTTGCTGTTCATTAGGTGACCACTGGGTTTTACTTCATTGATGTGATCAGCAAAAAGCACCTGGGCTGTGCTCTAAAGGAGGAGCTTCCCTATCACCCATATTTGATGGGGAGGTGCTAATGTATCAGTCTCCCAGGGATTAGAAGGGCTTGCTTCAGGACTCCAACCACTAGCCTTTCAAAACATTCAGTATGGTGGCATTTGAAGCTAGCTGAAACTCAGGTTGAACACGAGTCTTTTACTGTACTTCCAAGAGTGTGTTTAACCCTCTCTCCTCAGAAGAAATGCTTTCTAAATCTTGTGGCTGGCTCAATTACATGCTATTAATTTTATTCCCAGACCTGATGTGGAACAGCTGCAAACATCAACAAAGTGAGGCACATGTCAATTTTTTTTGTTAACGCTCAAAGTCTTGAAGCCAGATGTTTGAGCAGCAGCAGAGGGAAAAATGAGTTCAATTTCCTGGCAGGGATATAAGCCTTTGTGTCACAGGATTTTCTCCACGCCTTTGAGCCATCATTTGCACAGTTTTCCTGAGTACTTTTCTCAAAACAAACAGGAACACCTGGAAGCTGAAGAATGGCTATCACATGGAGGAAACCAGAGCAGATAAAAAGGGCTGACGAAGTATGCTGGCTTCAGCAGATATGCAGGTTGTTTGGGCTGGAGGGTCCACACCCAAGCAAATAAGACCTGCTGAAGTTCAGCATCTCCACCCAGGGAAGGCTTACCTGGTGCTCACTTCCCCAGGAGACCAGCCTTTCCTGGGAGAGAAGACTGCCCTGCGGTGGGCTTTCCTTGGCAAGCACAGCAAGGGGCAGCCAGTTGTGGCACAGGTCACAGGCAGAAAGGACAGCTTCTACTGGGTAAAGCTGTGCCTCAGCAGACTCCTAGTTTCACCAGGGGTATGCCACTTTGGAGCTAGAAGGCTGGATGTCTAGATGTATTCGGGGGCTTCAGGATAATCTTGGCATAAGGTAATTTTTGAAATGTTTGTAAGAATTAGGTGTTTCAGAATGGGGGGCTGGTGAAGCCAGCTGCAGAAAACTTTCTTTACATCCTAGAGACCCTTAAATTTCTGGTCAGAATACAGCGTCTTTTGCTACTGTGATTTATAGTGAGGTACCTGTTGCTGAAGAGTGAACCAATTCCTCTCTCTTGAGAGCCAAGCAAGGACCATCATTCCCCCCACACCCAGGAGAGGGGCAGGGGTGCAGCCATCACCCTTCCAAGTCTACTCCAGCATAGAGCAGTGGAAGAGTAGTTGCCTAGCTCAGGATTTGGCGTCCTTGCTGTCTTTGAGGGCATCTCTGTGCTATGTTAGGAATGAGACCCTCCTTAGCTCCCATGGTGGCTGTTTGTAGCAGAAATCTTTGATGTGGAGATTGTCTGAGAAGGAAAATGCATGTTTAGTTATCCTAAATGGCAAGGCATTCACCTCCAAAGCTGCAGATCTCAGTCCCAGCTCCCAGTGCCATTTCTGCGCTGGGAAGCAAATGTGTCTTCCCGCTCCCTTCTGGAAAAAGTTAGCATCGGCAGATGCTGCGTGCCAAGCACCTCCAGAGGAGAGGATGTGGAAGGCTGTGTATGCAGGCTTGGTGTGTTTGGGATGAGCGTGGATCTGCAGGCTAATCCTCAGGCTAAAGGAGACCCATGTTTTGAGTAGTCCCAGAAGCAGAAGTTGGTGAACCTGGGGAGCTGTAACTTGAAAGTGCCTAGACATTTACGTTTTCAAAAGCCTTTGGGGTCAGTTAGCAGCTGAGCAGGAATCCTGCAGAGCACAAATCTGGATTTGGGTATTTAAATCCCCCGTAACCCTTCTGGTTTTCTGAGCAAAAGTAACTTCAAATGTATTTTGAGAATACGGCTTCCCAAACACGCAGCAAAGGCTCCTAACTCTAGCTTTCACATTAACTGGAATAGGCTTAATCAAAACACATCATGTTGATCTGAAAGCCTTTGGTTTACCTTGATGGTTTTTCTCCTGAGGGCTTTTACACCCAGAAACTTGAGCAAAGTGACCAGATTGCCCCCATGCAATCAGCAGTACTTCAAGGCTAAATACACTCAGTAAATAGAAAGGAAAAAAATTAGATTTTCAACTTGGGCTCAAAGCGATCTAATGCCTTGTTATTAAACAGCTTTTCCCATGCTCAAATGACCCTCCTCTCTCCAGCAAAGACACATTTCCAAACCAGTCCCAAGCTAGCTAATTTCAACCTCAAACAAAAACTAGGGAGGCCACTTGGCAAAGTGAATGGAGGTGAGGAAGATTTTTCCTTCAGCTTGCAGCATCCTCACCTCTTCTAATGCCAGATGTACTTTAAAAAGCACAATGTAAATTTGACCTTAGCCTGCCCTGTTGTAAACTGCCAAATTATAGTCATTATGCAACCAAAGTAATTTCACATTGCAAAAATACATGTTTACAAATACTTCCTATCCATAGAGAAACAGCAGGCATAGCTACAAAAGAAGCCTAGAGACTGGTGTTCATGGCGGCTCTTAAGGCCAAGAATGCCACCGAGTGGGGACGCAAGCCTCCACTGCACTAACCATTGAACAAAAGATCTTTGCTAATCTAATAAATCACTGTAAGACTCAGTAGATAACCCTGCTTCTGCTAGGGTGGCATTGAAAAGAGTGTTAGTCTGTAGGCATTGGTATATTTGACCTCACTTCAAACCGAGGACATGTCCTCTGAAGCTTTGGCTAGAAAGCAACATGCTATTTGTCTTCTATGTTTTTCTAAATAATTTGTCAGCATCGAGGTTATCATATTTATCTCATCTGGTATACAGCAAATGTAATACCACCCCTTTTGAACAGAGGCTGTAAGAAAAAAAATAGCTTGTAGACTTCTGCTGCTTATGAGCTTTTTTTCACAAAGAGCCATGTACAGCAGGACAACAGAACGGCCTGTCTACTGCAGATGGCATTGTCTCTAGCCACCAGATCACAAACTGTAAATCTCCAGGAGAAAGCTTTAAATGCTTTTTATTATTATTATTTACAGTCTGTAGAAATTCACATACCGCAAAAGTTCAGATGAGAGCATTTGTCAGACTCAGACAAGGTCCCTTTGTGTACTTCATGGTTGCTTTTTAATTTGTGCAGAGATTTGGCGTGTCTTTAACAAAAGGGTGATTTATTCACAGTGGCTCAGTAACACTAACTTCAGACAAATTCTTCTGGTTCATGGTTGTTTGGTTTGATTTTGTGGCTGGAGCATCTGTATACTCCCAGTATGTGGAAAAGGTCCCAATTGCCTGATAATTTGAATGCTCCTAGGCTAAAAACTTTGAAAACTTCCTTGTAAAACAGATTTAATTGAGAGCCATTTTGTCCAGTCTCTTCCACTCCTGCCCCTTCTCTTTTGAAGGGCTCATTTAAAAACAAACAAACAGGAACACTGCCCAAGAAATGCAGGGTTTTTTCTTAATTGCCTCACTTGGAAGCTATCTGTCTTTAACTGTGCTGTAGCCAGAAATTACTTCCAATTTACACACTCCTGTGCTTGAAAACTTCCACAGGTGGGGATTTATGCTCAGGTGTAGTTGTGATGCCCAAGTATGACCGCTCACTGGAGATCCAGTCTGTGCTGATGTCTACCAAAGCAGTGAAGAAAACCAGCTGACCCCCTTTGCTACTGCCTTTAAGCTTGCTGCTGTTACACTAGAAGTTCAGGTAAGTGGTGATTGCAAATCGCCAACATTGTGGTAAAAGGTAGCAACACAGTTAACATGGTTTGTAGATTTAAAAGCTTGAGGACTTGCAGTCATTTGGATGTTCAGTGTGACTAGCCATGAGCAAAAGCATGAAGGAAGGCTGCAGTGATTTTTTTGTTTTCATGCCATTGCCAGACAAAGGTATTTGGAAGGTGAGGATTTTGAAAGCCTCCCTGGAAGAAGTTTTAAGAGGTAGGAAGCCAGTGTAACTAAGCAATTTTTTTTTTTTTAATGTTTTAGTCCTTCAGTGTTAAAATTTAAGGCAGGCAAACCCCACCACAAGGGTGCCATGGTAAGGCAGGCTTTGCTGTAAGTAGCAGAAAGCTTTAATTCGCTGCCCTTGTTCTAAGGGGTCAGATGATGATCTTTACATCAGTACACCAAAGGAAATAATTTAAACATAATTAACTTGAGCTAACACTGAAACTCTTGGGAACATGACAGTGTTTAATGCAAGGGGGGTTTTAACTTGCTCTTTATCAGGGATGCGATATTGCTGTTTGAATTAAGACGAGTCTTAATTAAACTTCACCTAAGTGAGAGTACAGTTGGGTTAATAATATTACATTTGCTCAGACTGTGGTTCTAGTATACTTTTAACTAAACTATTGTTTTACTGATGATTAATATAGCAACTTATTTTTATAAACGCTGTGCAACTTCTCCATTGCTTATGCCTGGTTCTCATATTCATGTTTCAGTAATTGTTTTTTGGGAAAATGCATTATAAATCAACCTTATTGGCATTAAGCTTTGTTCTCTATCTAACAAATAGTAAATGGGTTATTTTGCACTTGTATGCCTTTTCAGATAGGCTGTAAAGATAGCTGTCTGTTGGGGGGGTTAAAATTATTTTTATTTAAAAACAAACACGCAAAACACTAAAGCAAAAATCGCTACAGCAATACTTTTGAGAGACAAGTTAAGGAGAAACTTAGAAACGAAGTGCATTCACATGGATCCTGAGAGACTGACAGCTGGATGCAATATTTTGAAAAACAGTACTTTTGCCTTGGACTAACAAATTAGAATGTATTTTGGTAGTTCAAATGAAACCTATCTCCTTTTGTCTGACTGAAAGGACCAAGCTGGATGCTATGACTCCTCCCAACATTTTTAGAGTATGCCACTTCATTCCACAGAACCCAGGCTCGTTTTTTTGAATGCTGCCTGATTTTTCCAGTGCAAGAAGAGACGAGAGGAGCGAGTTTGGTTGCATAGGTGCCTTGGAAAGAAGATACATGCAGCTTCAGAGCAGACACCAATTCTCTCCTCCTATGTGTGATCAGCTCCTCCCCTGCAAACTATCTGCAACCTGCAGCCCTGCTGCAGGATCCACCTGTTTAGTTGTGAAACACAGACCATATCAGGCATCTCCTCTGCAAGGCTTTGTTAAAAAAAAAAAAAAAGCCTCAAAGCAGAGCTAGTAGCTTGAAAATGGCTTTATCTTTTTTTCTGGGTGTTAGGTGCTGGAGGTGCCACTCTCGGGTTCCAGCTGCCCTGAAGGCCAGCCTGCAGTCCATGGCACAGAGGGTGGCCTTGCAGAGTGCACCCACCTGGTGGGCCCACAGAGCCACGAGCACTGGATCCAACACCCACCCAGTTGAGAGACTAGGGCATAAATTAGCTGTATTCACAGACCGAAACCCCAAACCTGGGGGGAAAAATTATACTTTCCTGGAATTAGCTGTTTAAAAGATCAAGTAAATTTCTAACTTATGACTTGTCTAAGTGCACCAACTTCAAAATCTATCCAGGCACCACATCTTTTTCACAATAGCATGCAAATGTCTCCTACAATTTTGGGCAGACCATCTTTCTGAATTGGCCACTTCTGCATCTCACCTGCTCGTTGAGCCAAAAAAAAAAAATAGCCTTTTGTGTATTTTGGGAAGGGCGTGAGGGAAGAAGCAGATGAAGGTTTTTCTATATGGATTGAGATGACCCAAAATGAAAGCAGTTGTGCAAAGTAGCCAACTCAAGATCTGTTCCCCTGATCTATGCTGCTCACGTGCACCAGCGTGCTGTGTCTGGCCCCAAGAAGGAGCACACAGCATTTCCCGACTGAAGCTGGCTAGCCCAGTTGGACCTATTCAAGCACACAAATGATACTCTTCATTTTTTCCTCAACTTATAAAACATTCCCCTCCCCAAGAAGCTCTGTGCCCTTCCCTGCACCTAGCTCTTTCAAGCAGCTCTCTCCCCTTGCAACCTGCTTCCAAAAAATCCCCTCTGCAGCCTGTTACACACAATGCCTCCTGCTCCAAATCACTGCTCCCATGCAGAAAAAAAACCATAAGCTGGAGTGTGTGTGCAGCAGCAGGGCACTCCCACACCTACAGCACCTGCAGGAGGGCAATTAGGGAAAGTTTCTCCAGGTGAGGTGTGTGTGATTGCCTGCTGCTGCCGGGGGGCAGGGCAGGCTCAGCTCTGAAAATCCTCGTAAAGGAAAGGCTGAATTTGCCAAATGGACTGGCAAAAGGCAGAAAAGCAGGGTGTGACTGTAAATCAGAAACCAAGCAGCTCTGTGCAATTAAAGCAAGATGAGTCTGGCCTGAGTTTAGCCTTCTGGCTGGTGGTGAGAAGGTGCTGAGATGCTGCCTAGGCTGGACATGGTGTTTTGGTGTGCTGGGGCTATGATGTGGCTGTGTTGGCATTGCCCTAGAAACAGTGAGAAAGCCCTGCTCTGGAGGCTACTTTACAAATGGCTGCTAGTGGCAATAGGACATCTGGAAACCACGTGAAAGCTGCAGATGGTGGAAATGTGGTATGTGGGAGGTATGTGAATTGCTCAGTAAGCCTCTAGGAATGGTGATGGAAACTCCTACATGGTAGAGATCTTCCTTGGGTGTCTCAGGAAGGAGTTTATCATCACAGTGCAAGCTAGAGCTTACACTCATGCAAAAAATATCAACGTTATTTCTGGATAGGGAGATTGAGTCACCTTTCAATTTTAGGTAAATGTGATGGGCAGTTTGTGCAACAGAGAAACGGGAATAGAA
The DNA here is from genome assembly GCA_013389945.1 of Fregata magnificens. NCBI lineage: Eukaryota > Metazoa > Chordata > Aves > Suliformes > Fregatidae > Fregata > Fregata magnificens. Next base: position 57,767 of record WAAD01021002.1, on the reverse strand, counting down.
TGGCATTCGTAGGTCACATAATGCAATCCCCCACAGCAGGTACAACTATACCATCAAGTCCTGTTGACAAAGCAATCTCACCTTGAATTTAGAAGCTATTTTACTACTGGAAAATTGTCACAGAAATGTGATTCCTTTCTTGGAGTATTAGGAGGTATGTGAGCCAACATAATTTCAGGTTTTTGTTTTTTCTTGTCTTCTCCCAGTCTTTAGACAGTCATGAAGGAAAAGACAAATCCTGTAACTTATAATTATATTGATTTTTTTCCCCAATTAATATTTCCTGTTAAGGTTGCATCATTTATAAAGGTTAGAGACCCCTAAATTAATCCAATACTTCCAGTCTACCACAAATTTGGTTCTTAGTATGAATTATGCTGTGAACTCAGGATGTTCTATGCTTTAGTCCTGGTATTTGTTTAAATTTGCTTCATTTTTCCTTTGCACTAGTTGTTCTAGTGGAATCTGGACCGAAGATCACTTCCATGGGAGTTTTATCTTCAAACTTGTAACAGGTTTGTTTGAGAACCAGCTGTGATTCCCAGGTGAGGGGAATGAGAAGATAAGCATCTCTAACTGGCGAGTCTGTATCACAGAGGCTGAAGTCCAGCACGTTTTCTACTGCAGTCCTTATCTCTGACTGAAAGTGAGTCATTTTGGTAATAATTCAATATTGTGTCACAAATCATAGACAAGGCTAGCTCGAAGACCTCCTTATGAGGGACAACTGAGGCTTTGGGTGGCCAAAAGATTGGCACCTCTTGAAGATGCTGGAGAATGGAATTACTGCAGCAACTGTTTCTGCAAGCATTACCTCCTACCTCTTTGGTTTTGACAAGCCTAAGCAGGGCAGTCCTCTTCTCCTAAAAAGCTGGTTTGTGGCTTTCCTTCAAAGAGGGAAGAAAAATCTCCTTGCATGATCTCTCATTAGGTGACATAGAGAAGGAACAGCGGAAGTGTTTTCTGCACAGGTCCATCTCTAACATTTAGAAGCAATTGTCTATGACGTTTGTTATTTTCCTTATAGATCACTCCTTTAACTTGATTTACTTCCTGTAGCATCTGCTGGAAAATGTAATGTTTTAGACACATGTAGTGAATATTCCTATTAACCAGCTAAGAGAGGTTTTTCAAGCTCTGTTGGCCACTTCCCAGAACACAGCTTTTGCAAGAACTGCCCTCTCTTTGCTTAGTTGTGATAGTCAGCGTTTTCTGCTGATGACTTGACAAGAGTATATCCCCATGCCTTTCTGATCGGTGCCTGAAAGCAGAAATAAAATCAGTTGCAGGGTTTGCAGTTTTATCTCTTCAGAGGGGACAAGAGGAAATGATGGGGAGAGAAAGCTGATCTGGTGAGAGGAAATATTTGTGCTCCAAATGAGGGAACACCAGCAGGAAGAGTTTGTGGGATAGGACTGTTTTCCAGAAGCCTTCATTGGATGTTTTGAGAGAGGAGGGTGGCTCATGCAGTGACAGCGAGTGTGTAATAACACTCAGGCCTGTCTTCTATCAGAGGCCCATCAAATTCCAGAGAGTCCTGCACTTGGTTTCTTACTGCTGACAATGTACAAAACTATCTGGTGTTTTGAGGAAGAAAGGATCACATGATGGAGGAGAAGGAGGCAGGGGAGTAGATGAGAAGTTTAAAATGAATATGCAAGCTAGTTTGTGTGCTTTTTGATCAGTTGATTTAAGGGGGGGGGGGGGGGGNCTTTCATATCCAAGGCTTATTTTCAGACATGTTATCCATTAGCAATAAAATAAATCCACAAGTTAGCTACAAACATTGTTGGGGTGAATGCACATCTGGCAAGGCAATGTTTAAACCCCGTCCTGTCTGACTGACCCGTGTGGCTGGCTTGAACTTCAGAAGTGGATTACATCAAGCCGTGACCACTACTCCTGCCTCAGGAGGTACAATTATAGACTGCAGCTGGGGCTACGGTTCATTTTCAGAAGCCTACATTTTACATCTAATAGGGGCAATTGGGTGTTGAGAGAAGAGCCCATTTCTTTTAGGCAGTACTTATGTATGAAAAATTTAAATAAATAAAGAGCATAAGGAAGCTGATATCCAAGTACTGAGCTGGTGGTAGTTTTGCCATGGGACATTCGTACATGGCTTCTTCCAGAACTCTTGGTTAAGCATTCATTTTGCCTATCAAAAAACTTTTTTGCAAAAGCTGGTTGGCCAAAATGATGAAACCATACAAAGCCTGGAGTCGCTTCTTTCCTCTTGTGACTCAAGGTAAAGTGTCATTTTTGTATGTTTAAAGTAGTGTATGCTAATGTACAGATGGACAATGTTGCTGACAGACAATTATCAGTACCAGTCTGCATAAATCCATGAAAAGCTAAGACAGATTAAATCTATTTCTTAACCCTGCAATAGAGGTTTTGCAATGCACAAGTACACTGAACGACGATTGTAGGCCGATAGCTAGAATATTCTGGGAAACTAACTGGGGTTGTAAGGAAATTGCATGGTATTGTGGTAACGTGGGCCCAGAGACTAACACATCTAGCCATTTGAAAAGTACCAGGTAACTTCTGATTATAGATAGCATGAACTGTGTTTTGTTATCCTCGAGACCACACAAATATACCAAGGCTGTAGCTTATCTTTACTACAATTTCACCTCTCTGGACATTGGACGTCATGCTTATTTTAACCTGTTTTTCCACTTTTCTCAATAGGCAGACTCCTAAAGAATGATCCAGGGGAGACACAGACACTGTATACTGGGTTTAAACCTACTGACAAGGCATGGACTCTTTCCAGTCATGTTTCACGTGGCTTGCTCAGAAGTAGCCTTTCGCCACCTAGCAATCTACCACAGAAAATTCTCATCATCTACTTTTGGAATAGTCAAAAGTTTGGCTAATAAGAAATCTATTTGGATCATCTATCTGATGTGATACAATTATTCTACTTGGAGATGGAGGACGCACGGAAAACGCTTTTATGTTTGAAATTAAATGACCTTCCCAGACTGTAACTTGAAGGGAGACTGACGATGTAAGTTGCTGTTAACAAGGCTGCCACAGGCACTGACAAGATTTTTTGTTGTTTCTTAAAACTAGTTTTATATGACATGGCTAATAATATTAGAAGGGCTTCAAGTTGCCTGATTTGTTAATGGGGAAGGGACTGTCAAAGAAATTACTCCTTCTCTACAGTAAGCTACGTACACATCTAAAAGCTCCAGACGCCCTCCATGTACCCACAAGCAATTCTAATGATGTTGAAGAGGAAGGGACTCCAAGTTCTTCCAGTGCAACATTAGTCATAGGAGGATCTAGCTCTGTTTTGAATGAAAATGTAGGGATTTTAGGAACAAAAGTGTATAAAGTGGCTGTAAATACATTAAGGCTAGGAATTAAATGGAAGAAGTATCTTACCATGGAAACAGTAAGTTTTTTGGAACAGCCTTTCTGAAGTGACACTAAGCTTCATATAGCTCATCTAGTAACTCCTCCGTTTTTCCACAGAGCTTTAGTAATTTAGCCAAAGCGTTAACCTGGCTTGTTGTTTTCAAAGGGCATGGTAAATAATAATAAACAGTAAGTAGTAATAAATATTTTTAACTAACATGTTCCTTGTTAATTACCTGTCCGCTCTTTGAAAGCTGGAATAAAAGCAGTCCCCTAGTGATTTAGGAAATGAGGGTGTTCTAAATTTATTTGGTCTCACGATTTTCTGTACCTACTGAAGTCTGTGCCATGACAGACTCAGGTTGTCTGCAGGTGTGCATAACAGAAACCTGTGGTGGCAAAAGTTTTGTTTGGTTGCATCAATCGCTCACTGGAAGAGAGAAAGGTAGCACTGAATTTGCATCTTGGTAAATCAGATACTTTAGCTGAAGTGGGAAAGTACATGTTAAGGCAGTTACGAGGAAAGCCCTTTTAGTTATAGCTTTACAAATCCCTTTTCTTTGCTCTGCAGGGTTGTACAAGAAACCCTTTGGAAGACTCTCTGGTCCTTAGATTATTCCATGAGCTTGAAGCTGTTCTTGGATTAGAGTATCTTCCCGGGAAATCAATGGTGGTGTGGGAGTTCATTTATCTGCAAGAGTGGATTGCACGCCTGAGGTTCTGTGACCACTTTGTTCCAAAAATGGTGTGTTTAAAAATAAATACGGTACATAACCCACTTAGTTTTCTTGCAGTGGGAAGCTGACCTGCGGGCCTCGGATTTTTCCTATGCCTTGGTCAAGGGACAAACAAATTTAAGTTCACAGAAAGAGCTATCTTTATTACTGCGACATCTAAAATAGAGCAATATATGGGTTTTTGTTTTATCAGTCATTTCAATCTCTCCAAACTACCATTATGGCTTTCTGTGAAAGCCTGTAAAAATAAAAATATCTTAAACAAAAATAATTCTACCAGCATGGAGTGTCCAGTACATATTTGGCACATCCTCTGAGGCTGTATCAACAACAATCCGAAATAGGCTGCTGTAAAAGGCGAATCATAAAAATAAGCGGTGTTTAGTGTCTTGTCCTGTATCCTCTGAGGCTTCTGACATGTACTGATAAAATGAGGATAAAATAGTGGGTATTAGAGGTTGTGCAGTGACTGTCAAGGTCAAAGTCAGTTCTGCAAAAGAAACACATTGAATCCCTGCTCTGTTAAACCTTTTCACAAAACCTGATAGCAAAGAGCAGCTTCTTGGTTCTTTTTCAGATGTACTGTACAGATTTCAAGTTTCTTCTGATACACAGTAGTAAAATACGTACATATAGGATTTGTGACAGAAGAGCATTTTGCAATCTCTTGGTGTGAATATGCATAACTTCATCAAAATAACCAAGGTGTATGTTATTCTCAGACCTAAGGAGCTTTGTTTAAAACCGTCTTTCCTAAAATCACCTGCCTTAAAGACTACATTAATGCTTAAAGATATTTCTCTTCTGGGCAAACCACCGTAAAATGCACTTTTTCAGCCTGTTTGTTTTGAGATTCAATGTATGCCTTCACAAGGTAGTCTTTCATATGCCATCCAGAACGGTAACACCTTTGAACAACAAAAAGACAACCCGAGATCTGTAGGACTGAACTGGCAGCATTGACACCACTGCAGGTGCAGCATACCACCAAGATAACCCTACATATATATATATATA
>WAAD01021002.1:32641-45797 GCA_013389945.1 Fregata magnificens | reverse complement strand
CGGCCCCAGCCCTTGGGTGCGCGGGGGGGCCGCCCGCCGGCCCGGGCCAACACGGGGAGTGAGCCCGGCTCGCAGGCGGGGAGGCGGGTTGCTTTTTAGCTTTAATTTTATTTTTTTATGTATTTAGTTATTTTGGCGGTAGTCCTCGAGCTGTCGACCCCGTGGTGCGGCAGGGACATTCATGTTAAAGTACCCGGTGGGTTTCTCCCCGGTGCGTCCCCAGGGACGGGGAGGTTGTGGCTCCCGGGGGGTCTGGAGCATGGTGCGGGGGGATTTGCGGAGGTGCTGAGGTACCTGCTGCTTGTCTTCGGTGTGGTTTTTGCCCCGCAGTTCTGGGAGGTGATCTACATAGATAGGAGGTTTGCATAGAGGCCAGTCAGTAGCGCTGGGTGCTGAGACCCTGTGTGATGTTCACCTTGAAAGATTAGGACCATAATTTCTAGCTGTGCTTACGTATGCCTGCATAGCGAGAGACTTAGGGAAGAAATAGCGCAGAGGACTTAATGTATGTATTTTGACCTGTAGTTTCACGCATAATCTAACTGAAATTTCTTGGCTAACTAGAGTGACTCCCAAGATTTCAGTGTAGACCTGCAAGTCCTGGCCTTATTTTAATTATTGAATTTTGATTACTTGGCAGCATAGATTTGTGACAAGATCTGTGCATGTCCATGTATTGGGCCATGAAATTTTACTCTGGAAAACAAATGGTAAAAAAATAAATTTTGCGTGTTGTAGCAAACAGATACAATCAGCTAAGTCATAAACTGTGCCGGAGCTTTGTAGCTACCTGGTGCCTGTGCATGGCCCTGTGCCCAGTTATGGCCATGCAGCTGTATGATGTTCCTGAGCTCACAGACTCCCGTGGATCCAGGCTGGTTCTGCAGAGAGCTAGCTTGATTGCATCCTTGGCACATTTTGGTGACAAGCTAGTGGTATCCTGAAGTAGGCTATGTGAACAAACTGTACAGTTTGTGTGAACCGATGTTTCTGCAGTATTTCCCTTGTCCTATGCGATGTTGGTAGACTCGCAGCATTTGCAAATACAAAACTTACTGCTATGTGAATCGGTCAATTGCTGTAAGCCCACCAAATCCTTCTCTATGCTTTTAGGTTATAGGCAGGCATGTTTATGAAGCAGAATGCATTGGATGCTGGAAACACGCACCCATGTTAATAGGGCATTGTGCCTTTGCTCCATGATCCTGGTCAAGAAGTGCTGGTAATCTAACTTTGGCTGCATATTTGGACTACGAGTGGGTATCTCCACACTATGTGGTGTGGGTCTGTCGAGCTCAGTTGGAGCCAGCCCTGGAATACTCAACACCGTTGACAGCAACGTGTTTTGGGTAGAAGAATGCCTCAGATATCAGTGATGGTAGACTAGAGATCAGTGAATGGTATTCTTCAGTTTGGTATGTGTTTGCAGGGAACTGGACATGTTTGTTTGCTTTTCCAATTTGCTGGGCAGTTTTAGGCTGCTAGACTTTGAATAAAAATGTAGTACGTTTTGGGTTATATGTTTACAATTATATTGTAGCTCTAAGCACAATGCTGCTGTGATTTTTAATATCTTCAGCACCCATTTAAAAATGTGTTACAACATTTCTATATCAAGGTTTAAGTAAGGGTTAGTATGTCCAGTCGATTGTTTGTTTATTTGCAGTTCGGTGCATCAAGATCAGCTGCTTGATAGTATTGTGATCAGTACTATGGAAAAGTAACTTTCTTTCAAAACAGTAAGAGAAAGATGCTAAGTAACAAACTAATTATAATTCTCAATATTTTCAACCTAGAAATAACAAATTTAGTTCAGAAGGCTGCATTATCTTGTTGCATCTTGCTACATGAATCGGCTGAGAAGGTATGCTAACAGCCATCTGGGTAGGTGTGAAAGCCTTGGTACTTAGCTCTGGTTTACTGGAGCAAAACTGCCAGAAGTATACAAGGTGAGCAGGTCTTCGGGATGTACTGATGTGTGTTGCTGTTAGAGGAATTCAGCAATGCGCTTCACATCTGCCAGTCTAACTACTTAATAGTTTTCTGCAAGTGTTCAGTTGGATTTTTTAGCATACGGAAAACTTCTGGGATGCTTCATGTGCAGAGTATGCGATGAGTGTGGGCAGATGTTCTGCTTACCCTTTGAAATGCTCAGGACTGTCATGAGATTGTTTGGAAACTTTGGTGTTGGAACATGGTGTTTCAGTTCCCAAATGTTGATGTTAACTGTTTTGTAGCATTGGATTGTGGGAGTTTACTTGGGTTTCTGAAGATGTGCTAAGCTGAAGAATGTAAAGAAAAGCCAGTAGTTCCCTCTCTGATGGTTAAATTGCTAAAGGACAAATCTGCTGATGTTGATTAGCAGTTTCGTTCATGCTTGTGAGTGATTTTAAGTTCCTGTTGCAAAATAGTGGAAATACTGTTTCAGCAGTGGCCTTTGACTTGCAGGACTTCCTGCTATAAGGAAGTCTTGTATCATTTGTCCAAAATAAACAGATTTTGGAGAGGGCGGATATGGTAAGCTGTGAGAAACCATACATCTTAGTCACAATTTACCCCCTAGTGCTTGCCTTTCTGATAATTAGAACTGTGGAAGTCTATTCTTATGTTACTGGAATGAAACTTGGATTTTGAAATGGAAGATAGACTCTTTTGTTGGTCCATAGTACAATTTTTGGGTATGTGTGTAGGGGAAAAACAAATTATTTCTTCATGGCTTTAATACTGAAGCTTTTAATTTCACTGGTTTCCTCCTTGATTCTTCTTGATGTTGGTGGTGTTGCTAATTGCAATAGTACAGCATTTAAAATGCCCAAGTTGTGACAAATACTTACACTATTAGTTTCTTTGAGTTATTGGCAATGTTGATTGTTTTTAAAAATACTTTTTTTGTTACTTATGTGTCCTGAGGGGCCTACAACTTGAGTTATAACTGTAAGTCCTCACGCACCCCTCAGTGTTGAAGGGACTGAGGTGCGCTGACGTAAGATTGGCACGCCTTCTGGAACAGCTCACTTCTTTAACTTTGTAATTTGGTTTTCAGTTTTCATCTTGTAATAGACAGTTTCACTCTTGCATAGCTCCTGTTATCTTCCATTGGAGACTGTACATCCTGCTGCTGGGCTGTTCACACCTTGTCCAGGCTGGGTAGGGGAAGACAGGATATAATTATAAGGCCCCTATGCATGTTTGTTTTAACCAGCTGTCCCACAGACAGTATAGAAAGTGTTGCCGCATCCTATATTCCTGCTTGCGCTCTCATTGCCAAAGCTTCTGATGTTATATACAAAATTCTGCTAGCAGCTTGTAACGTTTTAACTGAAGTTATTGGTGTGGATGTGAGACCAGCATCTTGGCTCAGGTGACAGCACTGCAAACTTTGCAAGACTGAATATGCATTATTGGTGATCCAGCCTTGAGAGCATTTGTTTGGCAAGCAACCCATGTTTTGTGATGCAGTATTGCAAGCTTTTGCTTGTTGATTGCATCCCCTGTTCTTCTGTGATGCTACAGGTAAGTGCATATGGCACCTTCCTTTTTTTGGCAGTGAAAGATGACACAGTACCTACAGACTCTTTGTGTTTGGGTCACCCATCGGATGATGGGGATGATTATTTAAGCAAAGTTAGATGATCTGTAGCACAGTTGTTGCTTATCTCGCTTGATCTTTGTGCTAAGGCTGTCTCAGAGCTTAACAGGTGAAGGAGGAATAGGAAATACTGTATAAAACTGTTGGGTTCGTATTGTCTAGCATTTTCTGACTCAAAGTGGCTTGTGTAAACCCTCTGTGTTGATTTGATGCTGATCTGTAATTAAAAGGAATTTTTGTATGAATGGTGAAGGGGGAACAATCTTTCGCTAATTCAATTGTAGAATACATGCCTGTAAAGCGTTTAAATACTTAACTGTAAGGGTTGCGGGAACTCGGCTTTTCTCCTTGGTCTTTAAGGTAGCTGAAGGGTATTGGGGAGTTTCTGGTTATTCCATGCCCCTTGCCCAGCTCAGCATACCTCCTTTTTCATGAGGGTTAGTCAGAAGGTACCAAAGATTGCTAGTTACTCAGCTGAAACACGGTTTCACACATTGGGCACCTTTTTCTTCTTCTCTCTTTCTAGCAGCTGCTACAAAAAGGGACTTGATGGCTGCGGTGAGGACTAGGTAGCAGCAGCCTGGTGAAGAGGCCATGGCTTCGGTCTCAGGTGCTGGTGTCACTGTTGGGGGAACTGGCTTACGCCTGCTAGGAGCTCTTGGCTGGTACCAGGGCTTTCAAAACAGGTGCGAAGTGCAGCTTTGTCCAGCAGCTGCAAAGAAGGAGGAATAGGTCTTGTTCCTTTTCTATTTGCTTTGCTCTGAATGTGCAGGAGGTGGGGTTTTTTTTCCTTTCTTCTTTCCCTTAAGTCTTTTGTGAATGAAGATGGCGTAACGTCTTTTGTTTTTTCCCATGAACGGCTCTGGGGCAAAATTTTCTGATTTCTGTTCTGTGTGGAAATGTGCAATTGACATAATTTTTGACAATTGTGCTGATGTTTTTGGAATTTTGAATAACAGCAGGGAATCTTTTTGGCTTTTTTTTATGGTGTGGGTTCCCCCCCCCCCCCCCCCTTTTTTCTCTCGCCACCTGTTGAGCGAAGCTGTGAGTGTGGAATTAGAACTGTCTCCATTGAGATTTGGGAAAAAAAATTGTTTGATGTTTCTTTGGAATTCAATTATTCCAGTGAGAGCTACATGTCATCTTTTGGGATCTTTCCCTTTTAGGGGAAAATGGTTTTGATTGCTTTGCTGGTTTTGGTGTTTCATCAATGTCCTGTGATGGATTTCTGCCTATCTTAAGCATGTGACTTCTAATGCTTCTGTCGTATCACAGAATAGGAACAGATTTGCAGAACTTACTGTAGCACATGTAAAAAAAGTATCTTCTAAAATTTCGAAAGCAATAGAATAGTGTTATGCTAGGAAAGAGTGAATTGTGTGGAAAAAATGAACAATAAGGGATGTTGAATGGTATGAAGGCACATAGCTTCATATTTTTGGGTAAACAGTAATAAATGTAGGAGAAAGATAAGAGCGGTGTATCTGAATTATAACAATCAGATATGCATTAAAAGAATGTTTAGTTCTTGTACCTTCAGAAATATTGTTATTTCCATGTCATGCATTTTATTACAACATTACAAGAAAAAAGCTTTGAGCAGGTTGGCTAACTTAGTGTACAGACAATAATAAATTTGAAAACACATGGAAGAAGTGGATTTTCTAGATGGCTTATTTCATCCTTTCTCTCTTGCTCTAGAGAAATTGCATATTACACTGAAAGTATGTAAGAGTTAGTCATGCTTTTTCAGGTTGGGTGGGTATTCATCAGTTACATGCCTAACTTAAGCTTCTTATTCCAATTCCAAGACACCTATCTTGGAAAAGTCAGACCCATTATAGTTGGTCTTTGCCTACTTTTTTTTCCAGCAACTCGCAGATGAGCTGTAATAGAAAGAGGGGGTTTTTACACTTCCTAAAGGTTGTGTTTGGTTACTTGGCACTTTTTTGTATAATTTGAGATTAGGGGAATAGAAAGAGGAATTGCACGGCTAGGAAAATGCTTAGGGTGTCCAGAACATATGCTGTTTAAAAAAAAAAAAAAAATACACACAGAGAGAATGCAGGTGCTTTTTCATTAAAAATATGACAAAATATCAACTTGGCCTGGTAACAAAACTTCTAAAAGAGTTTTCAAATGCTTGGATGATGGACAATCCCAAAAGGGAGCAACACTGCTCAGAATGCCTCAGGGAGGGTAAAGATCGTTAAGAAGGTTAATCAGATAGAAGCGCACTTGGCATAATCAGCCTCAGCTTTTGTCTGAGGTTTATTAGACTGGCGTGGGGTATTGGCCTTTCAGTTGTTCATAGTAGGTGGACTGTACTAGTGGAAGTGGTTCCTGTACCCAAACTGTGGAGAGCAGGGGGCAAGTGTTGTATGGAATTACTGCAGCAAGCTCAGAAATGATCCTTAATTTTTGAAAAAAAAAGGAACAAAGCAGTTGTCTGAGGACAGCCAAAGGAGTAATGGGAACCGAGAGCTGGGAATTCCCAGCTCCTTCAGGTTTAATGCTGTAAGCCCGTGTATCTGCCAAAGTTGTCTTGTTGTAGAACCAGGGCTTTACTATTCTGACAGTGGAAGAAACTTACAGGACTTTGGGTTTTCCTGTGTGTGTGTGTTTTGATGCCAGAAGCTTTTGAATCCCCGCTGAATGTGAGAGGGTGGGCTTTAGTGCTCTGACATCGGAACAGGAGAGAGGAGTGCTTTCACTGCAGGCTGATGGTAATAGGACCACTATCTACTGGTTTTGTGCTAAGATTCACCACCTCCATAGCATTCAGAGTGCCATTGATGGTCTTAGGACTTGTCTCTGCAGTTGTATTCTTGCCAAGACTTACTTACTTCTAACGGGGTTTTATGGAGGTTTTTGGGTCTTCATGTGAGAGCCAGGGATGAGATCAAGGCCTTGCTTTGTATTTGCATGAGTGCACAGAGTACAGAATGTATTGCGTGGTAGAAATGAGAGACAAAGCAGATGAGTGCGTTTCTTAATGTAAAAGTTGAGCCTTTTGATATTGTCAGGGTTGCTAACCTAAGATTTGAAATGTCACGGTACAGGCCCTCAGTTGTGAGATTGACTCAAGTTATGGCTTTTAAAGCATTAAAAGCACAAAATAAATGGATTTCCTTTTTGATTTTTGAGCCCTGAGCATGCAGTTGTTAAATTTTTCCCACAACTGTGAGGGCTACAACATTTTTGGAATCTTCACATGGCAAAATGCTCAGAGTTGGGATGCTACAAATATGATAAGATTGAAAAGCATGTGGTCAGAGCTGGCAATACTCTTGTCATCATTGGTTTCCTGTCTGATAAAATGACTGAAGAGGAGTGAAATTAATTTTATTTGGGAGTTTCTTTACACTTGCAGAAGAAAGGATGCATCTCTGAACAGGCAGAAGTAAACATTCTTTGTAAGCAGTCATGTGGAATAGGCATAGAAACAGTTTTGGTATTGCATCACAAATTAAATGCTAATATTTGAGTCAGTAGCAGTTGAGCAGTGAGCCACAATAGAAACGTAAAAGCAAAGTCTCTGTGGATATGATCTAAGAGGATGCTAATTTGCTTGTTAATTAGGTTTGCAAAAATTTCTTTTTCACAGTTCTGAGCCATGAGGATAAGCTAGTGAAGAATATTTAATTTAGGTTTTGAGTGGGTCACGAAGTAACCAGGGAGTATGTCTTCAAGCTTTTCATTACTAAAGAGTGTAAAGGTACAGTAGCAACACTTCTTACTTTGACCGTAGTAACTTCTGGAGACAGAAATATTTTGCTTTCAGTTTCTTACCAGGAACATAACAATGTTCCTAGCCGTGTTGGATTGAGGCGGGGGAGACTTCCTTGCTCTCTGTTTGAAATCCTTTGCAATTTCACTGGTGATGTCCCTGTACTTAGGGAGACAGGAATCTGGATATGCTATATGAGTAGCTGATTTTTTTTTTTTTTATTTGCCTAGTTACTTGTACAGTTTCTTAGTGTGAACTGGAATAGCCTACTGATCAGTTAAACCACCTAAAGCTATAACCTATTTTTATTTCAGTAAAGCACATGTGTATATATATATATATATGCTTCAAATACACACGATGATCTGAATGTTTGGTTTAGGGTTTGTTTGGGGTTTTTTGGTGGTTTTTTTTTTTTTTTAATAAATGGAAGCAGAGGAGGTATATGTGTATTGCAAATAATGTACTTGGAAAAATGTTTTTCATCTAGCTATAAGTGTCTTTAAATTGTGATCTCTCCTTGTAAAAGGAGATCAATATAGTTGATGTTTCTCTGAAGTAGCTCAGATTGAGTAGAGAATATACAAAGGTGAGGATTTAGCTTCCTCTGGCACAGGCAGAATAAATTTGAGAGATGAAAACTCTCTTCCTTCTTGCCCATCCTCTTTTCCATCATCCTTTGAGGAATGAAGTTGAACTTCATTAGGGATGAACATTTCAAATGAAAACATAATAGCACAACACACGAGAATAACCTTATCTGAATCGTTTTAAAAAACAGGGATACCATCGTTAGTAGGTGTTCATGTTGTGTGGAGTTCAGTTCAGGTCTGTCTTGTTGCATTAAGCTGATGGTCATGGTGGTGGAGTGGAGATCCTTAGAAGACCTGCTTGTTGTCTGCCTTCTGTAGTATTCCTCTCAATGCTGCCTTTGAGTAGGAAAGTGGAGCACCTCAAACACTGCAGAGTCACAGTCAATTGAAATACATTTCTTGATTTTGGTTAATTTCCTGGTAGTTCCACATTAAGTTACCAAAGAAGTTAACCAGTCTGTGAATCTGTATGATGGAGGGCGAAATGTTCTGTGTCCAGAAACCAATAGTCTCTTCTGCTCTCTGTCATTTCTAAGAGGATAAAGGTTACTTCTAGGAGCTTTCTTGAAATATGGTGTCTTTATAACTATTTCTGTGAATAGTTGTACTAAGTTACACAGGGTTCAGCTATGGTTTGAGAGTGTTCCAGGGTGTGTGTGTGTGGAGAGAGGGAGGGAGGGATGTATGTATGTCAGGTTTTTTTACTTTCACAGCCTGCCTCTGCGAACGTATCCTTAAAAGTGTGCTTAAAGAGGCATGGTGAACTTCTTGCCACTTCCAAAAACGCATTTAAAAATTATTTTATGTCTTGGGCCTTGTCCAAAATGCCCAGCAAAACCAGATGTTTTTAGCAGTTCTATTTTGTCATGTATTCTAAAATTAATTTCTCTGATGCTCTGAGAAAGGATCTCTGGTATTTGTGAGTATCAGGACGATGTAGAAGGGTTTATTCTGGCATTAATGATGGGGCAAGACTTGGGTTCAACAGACCAACAGCTGCTGTCTTTGAATACTGATTTTTATTATGTGTTGGGAGGAAGGACTTGCCTTAAAACTTAAGTTCACCTAGGACAGTTTGAATGCATCAGAGAAATTTTGATTGGAAGGGACATCTAGTCCTGCTTGAAGCAGTACATTTGCTAGGGTGTTTTGGTTGGGAGCATGGGGTTTGGAGGCCTGACTTTTACAGGAAGAGATAAGAGGTGGTGGGTGTGGGGTGAGCTTTTGATGTGCTTTAAGCAGCAAATGAAGACATGTGAATCTTTCAGGTGCACTGTGAAGCACTATGGCAGTTAGGCAGAAGGTGATTTTTTTTCTTTTTTTTATATGATACTGAAAATAGTAAGATTATTTGTTATGGGATATGGAAGTACTGGATATTTTACTGTAACTGTTTTTCACCATTGGGCTTATAACTGCTCTACTTAGACTTCTGCTGCATTTGCTCTTGGAGTGGTGGGCAGCAGTGACTGGTGTCAGTGGCCGTGAGGTCCTGGCAGTGACTAATGTAAACCTCATTGGAAAGTTAGCACAGCATGTGGAAGGCTCTTACCTCTGCCCAGGAGAAAGCAGGCTGCTTTTGTGAGTTTAAACAAATTAATTATAAACAATAAGTGTCCTTTGACCCTTTTGCTTTGCTCAGGGTGTAGGTTCAAGGAAACGAGACTGTAGTTAATTGGGGGGAGAGGGGCAGGAGCTCTATCAGGAACACCCTGACTTGACTGAAAGTTTAGTATTAACTAGGAACACAGAAAGAACATTGGTCAGAAGTCATACTTTCTTGTTAAAGCATTAAATAACGTTTGCAAAAAAGTCTCTGAATAACCCAGGATTTTAGAAGAACTGCATTGCTTGGGATTAATGGATGGTCTTGATATTTAAAGAAAAAAAATGATGGTAGGTGCACAGTGTTGCATTTTCTTGTTAACGTATGAAAACTCTCCTTGTAGTTTTTGGTATAACTGTTTCAGGAAGATAGCTTTGTCTACATGAATTGAAAATGGAGGCCTGATGAAGACTTTTATTATTTGTCTTTTATTTTCTCATTAATACAAGCATTGCTACCATTTCTTTAGACTGGGCAAGAGGTATTTGTCTGCAGATATTTTGAAGAATTTTGTAGAATTGTTTTGCCAAGAATACTTGACCGTTTCTTTTGCCCTTCTTGTTAATGACTACTTATATGGCCATGGCCAGTTTGCCAGTCAACAAGTAAAATCTACCAATAAAAAGTAAAACCAGCAAAATAGATCCCCTTCTCTCCTCCCCCGGTTTCTCTGGTAACAACAGTTAAGTATTTTTGTAGGAAAAGAACAAAAAAGCAGTCTGGCAAACAAGTCACAAGGGTTTTGTTTTGACCAGTTCATTGTGACTCCGAGTGTTGGGGTAAAAAAATAAGTTTTCTGTTGCCCTCCAACTCTCTCATCAGGTACTGTTAGAATAACGCTTGGGCTGAACTGTGTCGACGGAGAAGAATGGCACTTGATTGGTTTAGTGCTCGGAAATAGACATTTCTAGGCTTTGCATGTTAGGGCAATAATACAGGGTGGTATGTGGAGCACGGGCCTTGCTGTCGTTCGTGACCTGTTGGGCAGCTGTGAGTCTGATGCTGGCCAGCCCCAGAAGATTCACAGGCTGGAGGAAGGACGGTTTTTGTGGCTGATAGGTGAAATCACTTGTCCGTAGGGGAAGCTGCTGCCTAAGGGACTGGTCTCCTCAACACGTGGAGGTTTATAGTTGTGTTTTTAAAACACCATTTGTTGGAAGTATGGCAGTGTTAATTGCGTCCAATGGAGGAATAATGCTTTTCCTTAATTATAGCAAACTTGGTAAAAGTGGTAGTGAGTTTCATTATATGAGTTTCTTCTAATTTATCCTTGCAGCTTTCTGCTTCCCATTTTCAGTGTCTTCCACTTTTACTTATGAACTGACAATAAATGGCAGGACACACCTGTGTGTGCTTATGCATATTGCATTAATGCCATTCCTTATTTCTCTCTTACAGAAAGAAAGTGATGTTCTCACCCTCCCTTTCTTTTTTCATTCCTATGCTTAAGTATTTTGATGTTAGTAAGTAAGCTTCTCACTCTTATTTATACCATTTGTAATGAGTGTTCCTGCGATGGGATTCCTAAGGCCTAACAGAGTATTTTGAATAGGACTGGGAAGAAGATGATGGTAATACTTCATCGTGAGCTGGAGGCTTGTACTAAAAATACAGTACTGTTTCAAAATTTATGCCTCTTAATAGGTTGTTCTTATTTTCTGCTGTTTGTTGTGCAAGATCTTGTTGATTCATCTTGAAGACTAGCTAGCCCAGTCTAAATTAATTTGTTTTCAATAAAAAGGCATGGAAAAGGAGGAGGAGAGAAAGGGACCAAGAACATGGATGTTTCAGAGCAGTATCTGAAAAACGTGTGTACTGGAGCAGTATAATTACAGTCCCTGACATCTTTTCACTTTCTGTGGTGTCCTTTCTTAGTTAAAAACAACTGTCTTTTGAAGAATCTGATACTTCAGTGGTGATCTTTGGATGATTGTAGTGGTTTTTACAGTACCGAATGATTATCCTTCCATGTAAGCAGTGACACGTCACTGCATTGGTTGCAATAAGTTTTAGTTGAATGGAAGTGTCTCTTTCAGAAGGATGTCCCGTGTAATGAATGACCCTGAGTTAGGGGGAAATCTTACATGGTTAGTAATCTGTTCTCCTGGCCTCTCCTAAGAGGTTTTTATTTCCAGGCTGAAAGTGAGTTTGCTTACCTTCCAGTGCATGTTGTAATACCATTATCCATTAGGTCAAAGAGCCCTGTGCTGTATAAATACGATCTGTGTACAGAGAAGATGACCCAGTCTCTTTTTAACTTTCTCTTAACCTTCAGTAATAAATTTAGCTTTCAGTGATAAATAAAAATATATTAAGTGATTGGTAGTCATTATTTGTGTTCTAGTTGCCCTCTTGAGCTTAAGATCCTTTAAGGAGAGTGACCTTTAGATGTCCCGGAGTAGTCTGTCGGCATTCTCGTATACGGAGTAATATTTTTTGCCTGCTTTGAAACCCTCCCCTCCTTCCCCACCCATCTGCCCCAACTCGGGGGTACCTCCCACTGCATCCAAGGGTCACGTAACTCATGTTGCCATGGGGTTGTTGGTTGTCCTTTTGGAATTTGTGCTTTATGTACTCCGATCCCTTCTTCCCACTCTGGTTCCTAGCATGTAACAGTGCATTTGACTGTACTAAAATGGATGACATTAGAAGATGCCTTGTTTACAAAGAGATCCAAATAATGGTGTCAGTCAGCAGTTACCACGTATCCCCTCTGTGTGTTCATCCAGGTGCATGAATTATTGGCTTCTGTTAATATATTGGTTGTATTAGCTGGTGTACCTTTAATGTGATTAAAGTGAAGTTGCTGAGCTGAAGGTATTAGTTTAATGATGCTGAGCAGCACATACCAGCTTTGGTAGTGAATGAGTATATTCACGTGAGGAGACCATGTTTATCTCAAAATGATCAAATTAATAATGTGAGTGAGATAGCAAATACAAATGTCTTTGAGAAAGAAGTCTGGAAAATCTGAACTAATATAGCTTGTCTAAACAACATTATCATTGTCACTTACAATTCAGTCTCAAAATGGTAGAAATTTCGTTACCCTACCCAGTAGGCAAGGGCTTGGAGGGGGTTTGTTTTTTGGATTTTTTTGGTTGGTTGGTTTTTTGGGTTTTTTTGTTGCTGCTGTTGTTTTCGGGTGTGATTTTTTTTTTTTTTTTTTTTTTTTTTTTTTGGGGGGGGGGGGGGGTTTTTTTTTTTTTTTTTTTTTTTTTGGTGGTGGTGGTGGTGTGTTTTGTTTTGTTGTTCTTGTTGGGCATTTTTTTTTTTTTTCCCCCCCAATAGTTTAAGCATGTCAGATGGTTTCAGAATATGAGGCCCTCCCAGTACTAAAACAGTCTTTTTCTTTTTGGCTTCCATTATGCTGGCTGTGTTGTCAACAGAGCAGGGAAATGGAGGTGGAGACAAAGCAGCGCCGTTTGTGCCGCAGTAGTTCTTGGAAGATCATTTCTCTTCTGAGCTTTCTAGAGAAACTATCCTAGTGGATCTGCAAGCCTAAAAAAACTGTGTTGCAGTCATCATGCAATACTCTTTTTCTCATCTTCTTTCAGTTCAGGAAATAGCAATAGTCGGTCTCACTTAGATGTAGACAGAGCTTTTGTCCCTGCTTTTTAATTGGAGGAAAAGTTTGG
>WAAD01021002.1:22068-32609 GCA_013389945.1 Fregata magnificens | reverse complement strand
GGATTTGGTCAGGGAATATTTGTTTTCCACCTCTGAAGCTGTTTGCTCTTCAGTCACCCTGAGTTTTTATTCCTACCCTTTGTTTCCTTCTTTCCTTCATCTCACTGGTTAGTGATGCCCTGCCCCCTTGTTAAGAGTCTCTTTTGGGCACCTCTTGTTGGATGGTAGAGTAATTGTTCTTCCTTTGGGTGTCACCACTGGTTGATAGAGGAGGAGGTGCTGTCTGAATGTACACTCTACATTATCAACATCATTATAAGTTTTTTCAGCCGCTTCCAAGCGGTATGCTGACAAGTCTGGACAGGCAGACGGAAGGAATGTGTCAGTTTGCCACAAGTAAGAGAACCCAGGTTAGTGACCCATCTCTGTTTCACAGTTAGTGTTTCTCTTGCAGGGTTCTGTTCCTGTAAGTCTGGCATATGTGCTACTGTTGATCCTAGGAGTGCTTTAAATGAAACAAATGCATTATTTTGCTCTCCTTTTTTGGTTTGTTTTGATATTCTGCTCTTGCAAAAAGCCCCGCTCATGAAAGCGAGCAAGGGAGAGTGTGTGTGTGTGTGTGTACTAGTTTGCCAGAACGTTCACTTATCCTTTCTGCTGGTTTTGGGATTTTTTGGGTGTCTTTTTTTGTGTGTCATAATCTCAATTGCATGCCCTTCCTGATCTGCCGTTGAAAGAAAATTCTTCTTTCAAAACTGCTTTGTGGACTTTCTACAGGTCCATTGCTGATACAGTCTGCTGGGCTTCAGTTTTAAAACAAATGCTTTGGATTTATGCCAAAATATTGCTTGGAAAAAGATTGCTACAGAGAATTCCTCCAGTGTCCTCCTGGAAATGCTTCAGAGCAGGGGAAAAAACCACAGATAGCAGCATGGGGCTGATACACTCAGAGCCTTCTGAAAACTCGCCCCCCCCTCCCTGCCCCCCCCCCTTTTTTTTTTAATATGGAGATCTTATTATTTATCACTAAAAATCAAAGGGAGAATACACTGAGCACTAAATAGAATTTTTTTTCCTTTGTTGCTTCTGATAAGTTCATCTAAATCTAGGATATCATTGACATTCCAAATATTATTGCTTTTTTTAGACCTAGATCTTTTGCTGTTATTTTTCTTTCAGCATATACATGCACAGGTAATTTGGGATCAGTGCAGTTGTTTCTGATTCAGAGAATCTGGATTGACTCCCTTTTGTCCATAGGATTGGTGATCAGTGAGTTAAAGAACTTCAGTTTTATACAAAATATGTAAATCCTAATTTTGTTTCTTTGTGTTAGTTTTTTAAATCATCTTGACTGAGATGATGTAAGGATGGAAGTTTTATGTTTGTTTCTTTTGCTGAGCAGGAGAGTAGTTGTTGAGACTTGGCAAGTTTCGGAAATGGTATGTTCATGTTTGTGTTCTTTTTAGGCAAAAACACAGTAAGCTTTGGGATTTCCTAGAGTATGCTACTGACAAAGTAGGCAAAAGCCTTTTAGTGGTTTAAAGGGAAAAACAAATTACAGTTATTTTCATTGCTTTATGCTGTTGCTGCTTTAATTTTTTTGACCTCTTCCCAAACTAAGCTGTAGGGTTATAAATCAGGAATAATCAAATTTGAACACGTGCGTTTGAGCTTCTAGTGGTAATATGTAGGTAGTAAACAGGTTTTCAGGACTTGTGTGTCCACAGAAATGTAGTGTGTCTTCCATTTTGCATCTCCTTCATGTCTTCTGGATGTATCTCTTTTTTTGTTTTTCCTCCTGCATCCAGAACTCGCCTGCTCAGTTTTGTCATTTTTTCTATGTCACTGATAATTACTTTGCTTACCATTACTTTGCTATTATTTTCTTTTTTCTCTTTCCTTCTAGTTTTTTCCTTTTTCTCTTCCCCCTCTGAAGAAAGAGGTATTTTTAATTTAATTGGGAAGATTTTTCAGGACCCAGAATGAGTCTTAGTTATAGTTGCAAAGCCTAAAGACAAATAACCTGGATGTAAGAAGCCTGGTGGCTTAGGAGGGGCTTTACAGTGAGTCTAAGTTAGTTGTCTGTCCATTCTTCATTGAAAAAAAGGTTATTACAGACTTCAAGTACTTGATAGCAGATAGCGGGTGATTGAGTTAAAAGAAACTGCGCATCAGCTGAGCCACACAGAGGGTGGAGTTCACCTCTCCTAAGTGTGTGGACCCAGCTGTCCAAAATCAAGATAGGTGTGTAGGATGCTCTTATAGCTTTGGGAGGAAATAATTGCCTTTTGGAGGTACCTTAGGTGCTGGTTCGAAGGTCATACTTCCAGAGAGCTGTTTAGTCGGAAATCATCAACTATAGAGTAACCCTAGGCACCTAAAAAGTAAGTAATTTAAGTTGATTATCTTTTAGATGTGTAGATTTACTAATAAGACACATATTTTTATGTAAACTATTTCCTTGTGCATTAGAAAGTGGGTAGCACAGTTAGTAGCGTTGGAAGCTTAGGTGTAAGCTTTCTGACTTGCTTAGTTTTTAGCATTTAGGTATCTGTCTCGTAAGTAAATTTATGAACAGTGCCAGATTTTGCATGTTGGAATCCTGGAGCACTTTATGCTTTTCTCCTTCTCCTCCTTTCTTAGCACCAAAACCAAAAAGAATGGGGGCAGGTGGGTGGGATTGTCAGATCTTGTCTTTTCCACAAGGGCATCACACTCTTGATCCACAGTAGCTGTTCCATTTTCACTCAGATTAGTGTACGGTAGTGTCTTAAGAGTGGGCTGGAGTTGCTTTCCTCTTTGAAGAGGTAAAATGGCTGCCTTGACTCCTGCCTGAGTCCTGAATGTGAGAATTGTTCACAGCATTTGCCAGAGAAGCAGGAGGGGAATGAGGGGACTGCTGATGAAGTTGGTGTAAGGGGCAGTCAGTGCAGAGCAGGTCATTAATCAACATTCTGAGTTGTTGCAGAAGCATTAGGAAAGGTAAGTGGCTTATTTAATTCAGAGCTGAGACATTAGGGATAAAGTTATGCTGCTTTGTAGCATATTCACAATAAGAGGCTTTAAGGATTGGATTATTGCCATCTGCAGCAGTCCCTAATATGAAAAAAAACCAAACCAAAAGTGGAGTTTGAAATGTGCTGCTCTACTGTTTATGGTGGTTGCTAGTGAAATGCTGCTGTGACCTGACCACTGCTTCTGAAATTGTAACTGGTCAAAACAGTCTGCTGCAGGTGTAGTGGCAGCAAGAGGCTGGTGTGGCAGAATAGCATCTGTATAATTTTCCTGAGGCAAGTTCAGGGCTGGTGAGTTAAGCAGAGAAGAGTGGGCCTTTCTGTAATTGCTGGTCCCTGAATATCTTGGATGTACAGAATCAATGTCTGTTGTGGCCAGCATGTTCATTTGCGCAGGTTTTCAGGTTAGTAGCTTCTCTTTCCCTTGACTAGAGATGGTTCCGTTCTCATCTACTTACCCAGGAGCTGACAGGCTGGAGTGGTGGCTTATGGGGAATATAGGTTAGGTGTCTCCCTTTCTTCTTAAATTGATCTGTGCTTCCACTGCAATACAGATCCTGGTACATCCGCTTCTCTTCAAGGGGAACTGCTGATCCCTGCAGTTGTTGCTCAAAGTGGTCCGTGCTGAACACAAGGGGTAATGCTTGGAGTTGTAGGGGTGAGGAGGAGATGAATGTTCTCTCTTTGCACAATCAGTGAATTTTGCAATATTCTGGGCACTAGCTAGAAAATAACAACAGGGCATAAAATGGCCAAGAGGGCCATCTTAGCATCATAGTCGTGGTTTTTTTATTTTTTGCGAAGTGCCATGGGGCATCTGAGTTTTATCTGGATGGCTTTCAGGGTTTGGCAGCAATGACATGTACTTCCACATCCAAAGAAATTTAGGAATATTGCTGCATCATGTCTTTGCTGACTCTGCAATGCAGCAGCATTGGGCTGTGAGCCCAAATCATTGTGGGAAGATATAAACCTTATGACCCAGAGGTAAGAAGAACCAAATGGACAAGACTTACAGCAGAAAAGAGATAATCATAGAGAAATGAAAATTTTAGATGAGGAGATAAAACTTTTGTTCTTTTGGTCCAAGTCCTTAATGAGAGGGCTATAATTGGGCTAGAATTATTTTTATGGATTCAGTGCTGGCAAGCTAAAATTCAAATGCCTCTTAATCAGCATGCAGTATCTTCGCAGTCTTTCACACTTGAGTCAAACCTCACTTTCACTCTTTGTGCAATGCCACAGCGTACAGGTCTGCACAATACCTAACCACTCAGGAAAACCTCTTTCCTGCTTGTTCTTCAGCAATGTGTTGTTCCTCGTAGGTTGATTTGTCTTCATTTCTCTTGTGAATATTTTGCCAGTTCTGCTGTAAGTATCTGCAAAATCCCCAATTATAGAATTAGAATTGTGTTAGTGCTTGGGATTTTTCAATAGCTTATGATTCTGATTCAAGTGTCATGATAGCCACAGAATTCACATAGTCCTGCAGCAACAGGAGAGGTCATGTTTCATGCAACTTAGCTTTAGAGGCAGCTTTCTCCAATGGGAATATGTCTTCTGAGAGCAGGGCTGGAAGAGCCAGGTGGTAGATTCTTATGGCTTGGCACTGGCATTAGGACATGTTGCTTTTAGGGGAAAGAAAATGTTTTTAATAAGGGTTAACATAGAAATTAATGTTTTATGTTCCATTAAGCTAAAAAGTGATGTTCAGAACTACAGAGGGCCTTCTCTGTAGTAGGATTTAACACGTATTTAATTTATTAGCTGCTATGCACTAAAAGGACTTTTTTGTTGCTTATTTGTTTTCCTAATGAGGAGAAGGGCGGACATTGTATAACTTCTCAGGCAGCAGAGATTATGCAACTGATCTGTTATTGTGGAGCTGAAGTCCTTCCTAGTCCCTGAGCACCAGCTGCTTGTGTTNTTCTCTCTCCAATGCCAGTGAGACAGTGGCTCATTTGGGTTTATTCTTCAATTCAGTATGCTGCAAAATCAAACTGCCCTTGGATATCACGCGAAGTATGAAATGTATAGAGAAATGAATTTTTTCATGAGAAGTAGAATTGCTTGATACTTTATGGGTATATAAGAAAAGGCATTTGCTTGGATCGAATTGAAATGTTATTGCAAATGGCCTTTGTTGAAGCTAAGGTCAGAAGTGAGGACTTCACATTCTCATGATACTAGAAGCATGTAAAAAGCTGTTTGGTTTCTTCTTTTTTTTCTTCTTCCTTCAAAGGGTGGGCCTGAGAGAAATTTTAATTCTCCCCCTCGCCGCCGGGGTCACTAAATCAAATATAGTACTCCTGTGTATAAGATGAGGTAGTTGTAAATCTCATGCTTTTACAGCCAAGTGATGTCACTGCAGTGTAATAAAGGCAGTCGATATATTGTAAAAACGCTGTGCATCTTACCCTATTCACACTTCATTTTCAGTTCAGTTTTATGTCATGCTGTTTCCGTTTCAGGTTACATGGCTTCCCGTGAGCTTAAGTGACCGTAGACAGGCTGTTTTGATCTGTGATAAACATTAGGAAACCTGCCTGTACAATACTGGGTGATGGAACAAGAGATGGTAGACTTTTAGACTGCAGTGCTGTTCTCTGCTTACAGATGAACTGAGTATACCATATACAAGTCCCAGTAGAGAAGAAATAATAGTTGATCTGTGATACCACACTATTTGCTACACTGCTTGTGTTTCCATATCAAATGTGATCTGTATCGGTCATAAATAGGCTCTAGTGCTTAGTGTCCTATACCAGGAAATAAATTGGGGATAAGGGTTTAAGGTCCTTATTTAGTTTGTAAGTCTCATGCTAAACAAGTTATAGGGAATGCAAAGGATGCATTTCCTTGCTCACGGTATCTGTACTGGGTATCAGGTATTTGGGGAGATGGTAAGTTGTCTTAGGATTTGTAAAAGTGCTGTAATTTGTAAGAAATTGTGGTCCTTTTGGTCTGAGCTATTTTTGTTGGAATTTCTTTTCCTTCAGTGACAACATGCCTCAGTCTGCTTTAGATAGACCAGGCGTACAGAAGACGTTCTCTTTTGCAGCTGGAAGACTGGATGCCTAAATGTGTATACTTCAATCCTGTCCACTCATACCTGCACCCCCTGAATTTCTCATGGCAGGAACACTGAATTCTGCTTTAGAAGATACTGTGTTTCTCAAGTATAGCCTCGCCCAGCTATGCATGTTCAGTCCATTTTTGATAGCCACATTTGTCACAGAGTTATTTGATTATTTCCATTGTTGTTGAAGACTCTGCTAGAGTTCATACCTCAGTCCCGCAGTTCTGGTACTATGAATGCAGTTGTACTTTATCAGAGCTCCTGATACTGGGGAAGCCCTGAAAGTAATGATGAGGAGGGAAGGATTGCAAAGATTTTTCTAGAAAAATACTGCAAAACCCACAGAACAGCTAGATATTATGGCTAGCTCTTTGTCACCGTGGTGGTGGGGATGCCCTGGTCTAACGTGGAGTTCCCCAAAGTAATGCTTGTGTAAGGCCCATAACTTCACTGAGTTTTGAAATCGCTCTTCAGACCTTCTCAGCTGAGGTGTTCTGTGGTCCTAATCCCACAGTTCTTCTCAGTGACCTTGGAACTTCTCCAAGCCGGATTTCTGTGGCTTTTGGGAGCTGCCATGTCTGGCCATGAAATGGATGGGGTGTTGTGTGTGGGGGGGGTGTGGTTTTTTTTTTTGTTGTTTTTGTTTGGTGTTTTTTTTTTTTTTTTTTTTTTTGTTTTTTTTTTTTTTTTTTTTTTTTTTTTTTGGTTTTTTTTTTTTTTTTTTTTTTTAGCTAAAGTAATAGAAGGAATTTGGAAATCCGTCTGTAACGTACCAGCTAACTTGTAAAGGTCAGAGGAGACCTGCCTCAAAACACTTTGTTTGGAAAACATCACGTTAATGAGCCTGCATAAAGCATCTTTCTGTCAGATTTGTGTATAAGGTATTTCCAGGTACCAAACCAAAGACTTCAAGGACAGTGAAATTGAACTCAATACACATGGTTTAACCTGGACTTGAGAAGTTTGTCAGATGCTTTTTGAAATACAAACCTGTTAGTTCAGGAATTTGCCCAAGAACTTATTTGAATTCTAAAATAATAGCGATTCTTTAAAAACATACAGCGGAGTGATTTGTAAGGAATCTATGTCTGTCCTGTCTGCTGCAGGAAAAAAGGTGATTATTTGAATCAGTATGTTCCTGGACTGTTTATTATTTGCCTCCATGTCTCTGCTTTGTGCATGTGGTTCTTGCAATTGATTCATCTAGTGTTACGTGATACGATCCTCGAGAAGGATTTAACCACTTTTTAGCAGTTTCGATGAATACATGCGTAACAGTATGTGACTCTCTGTTTGTAGTGGTGTGTTGACAAGGTCCGGTATGGATAAGCAACTGAAAAGGCTTTTTTTTCTTACTGCTGGTTTCCGAAGTAGTCAGCAGTGGAGCCAGAAATCTTAGAAATTGAACAATTTAGGAGGAAGATTTTTCTTTGCTGCTTCGGAGAAAACTTTTTTATTCTTTTTCTCCTTTTTAAATCTGGTGGTTTCTCTTCCAAGTTGCAGTTGCCTAAATACCTCCTTTTCTTTTTGAGCCTTAGTGCACTGTTGGGCTTGGAGAGTTTATCTTCTGTTGAAGGCCATGGAAAATGGTAATTCCACATGTGCTTCTAACAAGTTGCAGGTAAGGGTTGGTACCAATTTATAATGGTGTTAGGAACACACTGGAAATGATCAGCAGCTCAAGTTCAGTAATATTCTTAAAGAATTTCTTGATCAGTCTGTAATGTCTCTCCTGTTAAGTGCTGTTTGGATTTTCAACGTAACTAACTACTAAGGATATATCCATGAAATGTTAATCCTCTTAAAAGAGAGTTCAAACTAATCTGTCCATTTACTCTTAGAAGAGTAAATCCCAATTGTGTTACCCAGTAAGGAGAGACTTGAGAAGAATTTTGATGAAGAGTGGTATTTGATCACACTATTTAAAGGCTGTTTACATTTCAAATCTTGATCAGGAAGAGAACCGAGGTGGTGATGTTTCATTGCAAAGAAGGCAAAATATTATTGCTGAAATTGGTCTCTTTGAAGAAATTAATTCTAACTTGAGATCTCCTGACAGACCTGGGTTGCAATATGAAAATCTGTGGTGTTTGGAAGTTGAAAAGCNGGGGGGGGGGGGGGGGGAGGTGAGGTCCCTATAAACTAGGAAGGTGGTGACATCAATAAGCTTACTAACTTGTCTTGTATGGTGTTTCCTGATTCTGTGATACCTTTCTTGACCTCTGTTTAAATAAATCTCAGTTTGTGAACGTGATTATTCTGGTACCTTGCAGTGTTCAGCAGGGCTCCTCGTTTCGTCATAGTGAACCTAAAGGCTTCTGATTATGTTGTGAAAAGCCCAATTCCTTCAAAATAACACCACGCGAACTTTGGTTTATTACGATTATTTTAACGATGTGGGCAGCAAGCCAAATGTGACATTTCTTTACAGAATTGATAGGAATCTACAGTCGTCAAATTATGGTTAGCTGGTGTCTTTAATGATATTTATCAAACTAACTGTAAGTATACTTTTTCCCCCACCCTGAAAAATAAATCTGAACAGAAATAAACAACAGTTTAAATAGTGTTAGCAGACAGCTTTTTTACCTCACCAGTTTTTACCTGGCTTTTTCCTTCATGTTCACTTATTTCTTATGTAGTAGAACTGTAATAAAATTTAATGGTATTGGGTTGGGGTTGTTTTTTTTCATTATGGACATATTTTGTTTTGTACGCGTTTGTTATGGCACAAATAATTTTAGCCGGAATTATGTTTTTTTTCTGATTTACTCTGATATTTCTAATGCAGAATTTTCAAGTAGTCTTAACTTCACAATAGCAAAAATAATTGTGACCAACTTGGATTGCATTTAGTAAGAGAGTAGTAGGATATTTTCATTTGGTAAATACTCCAGACGGATAGTGGAGGAAGAAATTGTAAACGAATGATATTGTTGGTGGCTTGCAGGTAGAGGAAGAAGAGATTCTTCAACTTATATTTGGAGCAAGTTGAGTAAGAATGTATTAAGGGGAAGGAAGGATCAAGCTGTATCATAAAGTAGCTGCTATATTCCTCTTCCTAAATGTTGTCCCCTCTCCTTCCATCAGCAAAAAACTAAAACCAAACCAAACAACCCCCCCCGCAAAAACCCAGTCCAGACGGAAACTTAAAATTCATGCATACACAAACTCAGTAACTACAAATCTCTTAGAAATATTTACTACTAAAGGATTCTGTGCCCATGGTAACAGGGAGAACTGGATAACTGTGGAAAATGAGTTGAAATTATGATCTGTTGATACTTTTCTCTTAAGATATCTCTTCCTGGTTGACCATACAGACCACTCAAATAACGAGGTTACTGGATGACTGAAGATGCCTCACATGTTGGCAAGTGACATTTCCTTGACTTAAGTCATTCAGTGTCTTTAATAAGTCTGGATCTGAAACTTGCTTCCTACTGAGTCTTTTCACAGATCTTACGTTTCGAAGGGAAGGCTTTAATTCACCCATTTTTTTTGTGTAAGACATGTCTGAAGTCCTGGCAGGGGAAGTTCTCTTTGTGTGGAATACACGCTTGGACAGAAAGAAAACATTGAAAAATCTGCGTTCTTCTACTTTCAACTTCTTAGGATTGCTAGGCAATACATCAAGTTACAATTGGAGGATAAAAGTGCGTATTATTTACTGGTCTGAATCTGATCCAAGTTAGTAATGATCAGGAGTGTGTATTATGAGATATCTTTGTTGGCCTGGGATCTTTCTCTCGGTTCTAACATCTCAGAAGAAAGGAAAGGAAAAAAGTGATGAATGAACTGAGGAATGAAGGGATTGTCTGGGGAAGACACAAAGGAAAGTTGGTTTGAATTTTGAATGTGAATTTAACAGCACAAGATCCACTGTGTGGAAACATCCTGACATTGGTGCTGGGGAAGATTATGGAGCAGCTCATCTTGAGTGCGCTCACCAGGCAGGTGCAAGACAACCAAGGGCATCAGGCCCAGCCAGCATGGGTTCATGAAAGGCAGGCCCTGCCTGACCAACATGATCTCCTTCTCTGACCAGGTGACCCGCCTAGTAGATGAGGGCAAGGCTGTGGATGTTGTCTACCTAGAATTTAGTAAGGTCTTTGACACTGTCTCCCACAGCATTCTCCTGGGGAATCTGGCAGCTCATGGCTTAGACAGGTGTACACTTCACTGGGTAAAAAACTGGCTGGATGGCCGAGCCCAGGGAGTGGTGGTGAATGGAGTTAAATCCGGTTGGTGGCCGGTGACAAGTGGTGTTCCCCAGGGCTCAGTATTGGGGCCAGTCTTGTTTAACATCTTTATCAATAATCTGGTCGAGGGGATTGAGTGCACCCTCGGCAAGTTTGCAGATGACACCAAGTTGGGCGGGAGTGTCAGTCTGCTGGAGGGTAGGAAGGCTCTGCAGAGGGATCTGGATAGGCTGGATCGATGGGCCAAGGTAAATAGTATGAGGTTTAACAAGGCCAAGTGCCAGGTCCTGCACTTTGGTCACA
>WAAD01021002.1:0-22032 GCA_013389945.1 Fregata magnificens | reverse complement strand
GGTGCTGGAGCGTGTCCAGAGAAGGGCAACGAAGCTGGTGAAGGGTCTGGGGAACAAGTCTTATGAGGAGCGGCTGAGGGAACTGGGGTTGTTTAGTTTGGAGAAGAGGAGGCTGAGGGGAGACCTTGTCACTCTCTACAGCTACCTGAAAGGAGGTTGTAGTGAAGCGGGTGTTGCACTCTTCTCCCAAGTAACTAGCGATAGGACGAGAGGGAATGGCCTCAAGTTGCGTCAGGGGAGGTTTAGATTGGACATCAGGAAGAATTTCTTTACCGGAAGAGTGGTTAAGCATTGGAACAGGCTGCCCAGAGAGGTGATGGAGTCAGCATCCCTGGAGGCGTTCAAAAAAGGTGTAGACGTGGCACTCCAGGGCCTGGTTTAGGAGGCATGGTGGTGTTGGGTTGATGGTTGGACTTGATGATCTTAGAGTTCTTTTCCAACCTTAATGATTCTATGATTTTAAATATGCACACAACGAAAATTTAGCTATCGTGCCTGAACAAATTAAAGCCCATGAGCTGAGCATTCTGTTGAGCTCTCCCAGTTGCAAAGTCAAGTCCTTTTGAGAAACTTGGTCTAGCATGTTTCAAGTGCTGAGTGCTACTTCTGGAAAAGGAGAAAGCACATGGCCATAATTTTTGTAGATGACTTTGAGTGACTCTATTTAGACACTTCTTTTATTTCTTTTTAGGACTCAATCTGCAGTACCTTAGTTTCCCTTTGGTTCAGGAAAAAGGAAAAATCAATTAGCTTAGTGTATTAAGTGCCAGTGATGAGCCGCATGGGGAGGTCTGACACCCCGCCCCTGCGCCCAGTGGCTGTGGGAGCTAGTCTTCTGTTCAACTTTGGTGTCACTAAATGAAAAGATGACTTTTTACTTTGGATACTCTTTGGTTTCACATTGCAGGCTGAAACAGTTATTGGGGTATTCAGTATTGCTTTAGTCTGTTGGTGTTGGGGTTTTTTAAAATTTTATTCTAATACTTGTATCAAGCCAGTTGTCAAGACCGGAAAAGTTTGATTCAAAATGAGATCCCTGGCAGCTGCCAAGAAGGCAGAACCCAAAGCTCCAAGGACTTTGCTGGCAGTCTGCAGAATGAGCTCTCCCATAGAGCCTGAGCCCCAGGAAATCAGTAAATAATCTTGGACAATATTCAGAAGGTCTCCTATCAGGATGGTGGTAGTAGCTCAGTGAATTTCTTTGTTTCCAGGTAGCTACTGGAGGAAGGCATCATCTCATTTACCATCAGAAGCTGGTAAACTCTGCAGTAAAGTGAACATTTATGGAAATTGTTGTCTTAATGTTCCTTTTCTAACATGCCTCGTTGCTTCATTTAAGTTAGAAATCAGTTGGAGAGAGCTGTCCGAGTATACGCTAGCCTTGCACACTCATGGAGTACGAACAACTGGTTACAGATGGGAGTTTGAGGAGCTGAGTAAAAAGACTCTTCTGCGAGATGAGAATCGGAATTCTGCAGCACTCTTCTGAGAGGTGGTGGTTGGCAAATTGCGGTGAGATGGCTAGCGCCACAACAGCTACAGAAATGTTTTACAGCTGTACGTATGCTTTGGAAACAGTCTGGGAGCTGAAGATTCCTGGTGTAGCGTGTGATAGAATAAATAAGTAAACCTTTATTGTTAGGATTTGTGTATATCATCAGTTGCAATGTTGAACAGAATCTTTAGGATATACGTAAACATTAAATGTATACTGATCTGTACTTTTGGTGGTCAGGCTGCTTATTGCCTTAACTCTGTCTGAGCTGGCAAAAATCTCTAGCAAAAAGACGTGTGACCCAGAGACCTTCTGAGAACATTAACAGTTATAGGAGAGAGGAAATGATTTCTTGGAATACATGCACTTCAAGGTCGCTGACCAGAAGAGAGTTCTTGTAGAACAGAAATAGCTAGCTGGCAACCCAGAAATGAGACCTCCTCTGCAAATCTGTTTCTTTTGATCCCTGGGAATACCTGGACACCGGCTGTGCAGCACGCAGCCTAAAAACAGTGTGCTTAGCCCAGGGCAGGAGGGCTGGTGGGGAATGTGGGCAGCCTGGCTGGCCAGTTACGTGGAGAGCTGCTTCCTCTTTGCCTGCTGCCCTAATTTTCCTTTCACTCGACACACACTGAGCAAGTGGCTTAGTGCTGCGCATGTTGTGAAGCCTTGTTCTCGGCTTTTGGGTGAAGACACTGTTGAGGAGATGTGTGTAGGCTAGAGCTGCTGGCCAGGAAGCACAGCTACCTCTCCATTATCTGTGGGGCAATTTCTCCATGTCGCAGATGGACAAAAAACACAGATTCACTTGAACTAACAGAGCTAACTTGATGCAAGGTCAGCCCTTGCACTTATGAAAATGTTACCTGAAGTACAGTGCCATGCAAATAGCTGTGCTGTTGTCAAAGGCAGCTCACCAGGGCAGCTGCTTTTGGGCAGTACCCTGGACTCGACTTGACTCCAAGTGGGGCCACCAAAATGCTGACATGCCATGATTCTCTGTGATCCTTGTTAAGGAAGGTTTGTTAGCGCAGGTGAAAATTTTGCCCCCACACCGGGGGTGCTGGAGGAAAACTTGTCACGGGACTCATGTGCTGCAGGATATGGCAGCTGGAATGGCTCTTGAGGAACCTGCTTGGATCTCCTAGGACTGGATGTGAGTCAAATACAAAAGATTCTGCTAGTCAGGAGGTCTGTATGCTTGGGAGGGCCTGTCCTGTGCCCAACATGTCCTATAGTATGTCTGCTTTCTGTTCTTTTCCTCCTGTTTTTCACTTACTGCAGACTTAATGACTCTTATTCTGGCCCCCAAGCAGATGCCCAGAGAGAAAACTGTGTCCACTGGTGGAAAGGTTACCTTCCTTGTAAAGTAGCAGAATAGGCAGGAAGCTGAAGGCTGTTGATCAGAGTTAAAAGAATCCATACAGTTCAGAGATTTGGGAAAGCAGAGCAGTAAGTCAACTGACTTTGCGCATTAAATGTTAGGGTGGGGCACTGGGATTAAGACCCACTATGTACATGACGGTGGGGAGAAGAACCTCCCAAGATCTCTCAGGTTGGAACAAACCTCAGCAGGCCTGTGGTCCAACCTCCTGCTCACAGCCGGGCCCGCTGCGAGATGGGACCAAGTTGGACTGGGCTTGATCCTGTCGGGTCTTGAAAACCTCCAAGGCTAGAGACAGCACAGCCTCTGTGGGCCCCGTGCTGGTGCCTCTCTGTCCTCAGTGGGGGAAAAAAGCTTCTCTTTATATGCGGTCTGAACCTCTCTCTTATCAATTTATGCCTGTTCTCTCTCGTCCTCCTGCCATGCAGTGCTGTGAAAAGCCTGGCTTCATCTTTGGTTTGCCAATAGCCTGTGGCACCTTTTAATATAGGTCAGCCTTCAGTCCTTGTTAGGAAATTGTAACTTTGTGATTAATTAAAGTAAATAAAAATGTATATGAGCTTGGAATTAATGACAGAGATAGCATAGTGATATATTGATTACATTATGCAGTATAACATCAGTGAGTATAGCTATATTGAGCAAGCTAGTATGTAGATGCTAATTAAGAGGGAAAAATCTTTATTTACTTTTGAGTGTATTATTTGGAACAACTTACATATTTCTCTTCATAAAAGAAACAAATAACTGTTCCCCCACTACTGAGGCAGTTGAACATAGTGCCGGAGCATCTGTCCTCCAGGGAGGTATCTGACCTTTGGATTTCAGAATTTTAGATACCAGCGATTTAGATAATCAGGGTTTTTCTCTTTGTGCAGAGGGTTTTATTCATTCCTGTGGAGAGCTAAAGGATTAGCAAGGCATTAGCTTCCTGAAATAAACAGAGAACCCCTCTCTACTCCAGGTTTTGTTTCAGATTTGATGAAGCAAAATGTTATGTGTGTTCATGAAGGTTTATTTTATTCTTTCATAAATAAAATAATAGCTTGTATAAACAATACAGACTCACTATTTGAATGTGTATTTGACTGATCTGATTAAGGGCCCTGTCTTTCAATATTTGATAAACTTATAAAGTATGTGCATGGTCACTAATCTTTATTTTAGAAGAGATGACCGCTGTAGAAAGCTTGATGATCCTTATCCTCTTGGAGATGCACAGGGATAAGAGGAGAAGCACTGGACACAAGCAGCAACAAGGTAAATTACAACTAGGATAAAAACTTACACCATGAAGGTAGTCAAACACTGGAGTTGGTTTCTCAAAAGAGGTAATGGGATTTCCACCCTTGGAGATGCTCAGAACTCACCTAGATCTCTGAGCAACCTGATCTAAGCTGACCCTGTGCTAAGCAAAGGTTAGGCCACGTGACCTTCATAGATGCCTTCCAGCCTATATCATTCTGTACTTATATGTAAACAGCATCCAGTATTTCTATGATAGGAATCATAGAGCTGTAACATTAAGAACTAATTACTTAATTTGAAAACCTCTATGTAAAAAGATAATGCTTCTTATCACGTGATTTAATTAATGCTATTTAGTCACAGGTGACCTGCAAGTCAGTTCAGGTATCTATGTAGGGAGCATCTTGAGTTTAACGCTGACAGATTGCAATTTATTTCTACAAGAAGCGCATTTCTTTGCTGTTAAGAGCAGAAGAGTGTTTATGGGTGATTGTGGATTAATGCATCGTTGGCAAAGACTTCTGTAAATTGAGGATTGAGTATAGTAGATGAGAATATTCTGAAGACAACTTGAAAGAAATTTTACTAATCTATTTAAATGTACATGTTTTTGATGGTTCATTTGGAGGGGGAATTAGCATTTATTTCCATTTGGAGCATCAGCTTATAATAGTAGATAGTATCAAAGCATGCAAATTTAATTAGGAAGTAATTAAAGAGCGAAGTAACATCAAGCATGTATGACAATTTTCTTGTTCCTTTTTTGGTCTAATTTTGGCCTTGACTTAATATAAATGCTCAGTTTATGGAGCACTATTTCTTCTTTCCAGTGGCATAGAAATCAGGGGTTGCATTAAGTCTTCCTGACTCTTCCAAATGACTGTGGTAACACTGAAGCAAGACTTGAGCTCTCCAACAGAGCTTGCCTACAGTAAATGAGACTGGATTTATTTCCTTGACTTTCATTGTCTTGCTTTAAAAAAGCTTGAGTTGTTGGTGTTAAACTTTCCTTGCTTTCAAATTCTACCCAGTGCCAAATTGTTGAAGTTCTTTTTTGGTGTATAGGATGTTTATATATATGTGTACAGGATGTTGTATAGGATGCTTCTGGAGGAGACACGAATGCAGCTGCAGCTTGAGCAGTTGCTGTAGGGTGATGCCTCTTTTTATTGTACCTGGTTGGTACTTTGCATATATATCTTCTCAACGCTTTGCTACGTTGAGAAGAATCTGGCTGAAATGCAGTCCATTAAAGACTAGAATTCTTCAGGTAAGAAGGGACTATTGTCTGAAAGGCGTAGGAGTGCACGGTGCCTGAGATGATAACATCTGTCAAGGGTTCTGTGGTTTGATGGAAAGGAGCAACATTTAAGAGCTGTATCTAGTAACGTAGCTGTAACGATCTGTCATTGTGACCCCTTTGGTGAGGGTCCTCCTCTGTGCTGTTGAGTGTGAAGGTGTCTACGTTTTGAGGGTTGGCATGGGATTGGCACGCTTTCTCACAGAGTGGGATATCCCCCCCCCCCCGATGGTTAGTTGTTGAGAATATAAGCTAAAATATTCACATTGTTTTAGCCCAGTTATAAGTAGGATTGCCTGCTCAAACAGCATGTCTGTCATTATGTGTGAGAAGTAGAGGTTCCATCTGGTTACAGTGTTTATCTGTTCTTATGTGCATTTCTGGAGCTTGGAGACAGGACATTATCCGTGCAGAATTTTGTGCCCTGAATCGTGCTTTCTTAAATAGTTGTAAAGCAGAGACATTTGTAATTTAGATCACTGCATATAAGATCTTCCCCCTCCACCTCCAGAAAGTTGTGTTTAAGGTGTGGTGGTGTTTCTTCCCCGCCCCCAGCTGGTGTCATCTTTCTAGTGTTGCTTGCTTTCCAAGCTGTGTTCCACTTGCTCTTGGGGACAGCAAGAACACAGAGTTATGGATGGTCATATTCTGTTTTAAGTTGAAGATGGATGGAGTAATAGTTGGTGAAAATTTTTTAAGCAGTCTGTGGTGACAAATGTCGGTAGACTTCTGTGTGTCATTTTTGCTGTTTTCTACTGTGAACCTCTGGGGTTGCTCTATGAGAAGATGAAGTGTGTGCCTTAATGCATTTCCTTCTTCGTCTTTCTTGAGCATGAGGAGATTAATGGAGTCTTCACTTGGAAGTATGCATTCATTTGGAAGTATGACAAGAATATCAATAGTTGGATTTAAAAACAAAAAGCAAAAGAATCCAGTAATATCTGTGAGGAGAAGAAAGTACCCGGGTTGCTGGAGTTGTGAACTTTATTGAAGAAAACAGATGTGGTAGCTTTACTTGTCCCTGCATTCAGGTTCACAGTGCTAGAGATTGGTTTAGCAGAAGTAGTGAATAAGAAACACTAAAGAAAGAGGGCTTTGGAGGGAGCCGGAAACTGAAGTGCTCTACCTGGGTGTTTGGTTTTGGTTCGTTGGTTGGTTGGAGGTTTTTGTTTTTTTTTGGTGTGTGGGGTGTTGTTTTTTGGTCTGTCCATCCCTGTCCCTGTCCCCCCCCNCTGACCCTTTTGTGAGCTTTTAAGGTCTTTTCTTTGTTTGAGGGAAACATCTGGCTCTTTCAACCTGATCCTACTGTTAAAATAGCTGGAGGTACTTAGACAAGGTATTGCCCACATTTGTATTCCTTCCCTCAAATTCTATGTACAGCAGAAATATATTGTTACCTAACTTATTTCTCATCACTGTAGACAGTGTGAATTCAGATAGCTGCCTGCTGCTGGCAATATATGGTCCCAATCTCTCGCCTCATCTGCCTAAGATGTGCTTTGTCTTCATGTCCCTTGTAGTGCATCTGAAACTGCACCAGTGATCTAGAGAACGCACGCTAAGCACACATCTCTACTAGAAAAGGCAGGAATTGGACTTATGATCCCTTTGATTGCTTTCAGTTAGAAGCAGGATTTTATCTCTATCAGATGTGGAGTAAATACTAGTACTCAATTACTGTAATTCCTAGCAACAACTGTTTTGGACTTCAACATCAACACCTTGTTCAGCTCCCACTGATGTGTGTTTTGTTTCTGTGTAATGTCTTCCTCAACTTCTCTCTGATATAACGTGAGTTTTGTAACTTTGCAAAACATGGAAACAGGTAGGAAAATGGCTGGTTAGGTCTGAATAGGTTTCTGTTGAATACCTGTGGTGTGTAGCACAGAAGAAACCTAATACTATTTTAGGGCTTTCATTTTTTTATATTCTGATAGCACCAGTATGGTATGTGCAAACTTGATAAACATAGTTTATCCACAGAGGAATACTGCGAAGTATCTTAAATGACAGGAATGCAGCTAAGCTGGAAGTCTGCATAGCATTTGTATTTCTTTTTCAGGAATGAGATGTACAAAAGAGCATATTCTATGATGTTGCTTTATCAATTTGCTGCTTTGCAGGAACCAAGTGGTTTGTGATTGCTGAGATTTGTTATTCAGCACTTTTTGTGGGATGTCTGGTGATGGCAGCAATGAAATTCTATTTGATTTGTTAAACTCTGGAAACAGTGCCTAGAGGTACTGAGATATTTGGTTGAAATAAAAATAGAGACCCAACTAAAACTTCTGGTGGAATACCTAGTGGGATGCAGGAGTGCAAGTGTCGTATGTTACAGTGAGCAAATTATTTAAATGACAAAAACAGAGAAGTAATGGCAGGTAAGAGAAATTATTCAAATCATGCATATATATTATTAGAAATTGATTTAGACTTATCAGCATCCATTCTGAAGAAGAATGTTTGGAGAAGCAGTAGTCAAAGTTCAGTTGACTATATCCTTTGTCTTAATAAAAAAGGTGTTTATAATAAAAAAAGTGCATCTATTATAAAATATATGCTGACCCAATGTATTATGTAGTTAAAAAACCCAAAAGCTTGTATTCATCTGATGGAAAAATATTTTTTATAATATTATGTAATTATACAAACTACATAAATAAACTCTTCAAGAAATGCGTGTAGATGATTGGGACTTGTCTGAAAAAGAAAATGTCTGTTAAACTTGATGGTAACTGCTGTGAAGTGTCGCTTATGTTTCTACTGGTCATGCTCAAGCTGGCTACCCTAATATTATGTTTTGAAAAAATAGTTGCAAATGACATGTTCTAACTCTTTGAACCAAAGGAAGCCCATCAGTGCAGCAGGGAGCTTTATGTAAGCCATGGGTGGGGGTGTTTTTGGTGACTGAAACTTGTTTTCTGAATGACACTTGATTTCTGGAAAATAATAGATGTGGCTGCTGCCAGAGTTCAGTGGTAGGTCATGAAAATGAAGTGACTCAGAGCTGGGAGCTGGCAGCGTGGCTTCTCAGTTGTGCTGGCGTCTGCTGAATCACATGCCGCCTGTATGTACATCAGTGCAGATGTGTTCTGGTGGGTGAGAAATCATAGAGGTATTTGTTTTGCCCAGCAAGTGGAAACATGGCAACTCTTTGTTATATTTGTTACTTGTAATTTACTTTTTCATGAGGTAATTGCCACTTGATGCGCTTTTGAAATGGTCATGAGAAGACACCTAATAAAAATGGGTAGTTTGGTTCTTCACTATGCTTCTCTTCCATTATGAGTTTCAGCAGCCTCTGGATAGTGTGGGATCTGCAAATGGGAAAGCCATTAGCCAGAGAGCAAGGGGCCGCATGTCTTCGCATTACGTGTCTGGAAAGGTGCAGTCTGATTCAGGGCGAACTTATATTCCTTTCTGCACCCTTTCAGTGGACAGAGATGGGTAAGGAAGCCTGTAGGCAGTACAGCCATGGAGTCCCTTGTGTGCCTGCATGCCACCAGGACGGCCATTGTCCCTGCAGAGGGTCAGGAACCGAGCGTGGATGGAGAGGGGGTGAATGCCCTAAGAAATCTAGGAAAGGTAAATTTGAGTCTCGATTGTTTGGAAAACATAGGTCCTTTCCTCAAGCATGAAGATGAAGGGGTTTCTTTTCAGTGTTTAA
The DNA here is from genome assembly GCA_013389945.1 of Fregata magnificens. Taxonomy (NCBI): domain Eukaryota; kingdom Metazoa; phylum Chordata; class Aves; order Suliformes; family Fregatidae; genus Fregata; species Fregata magnificens. The sequence goes on along the minus strand of WAAD01021002.1, from coordinate 12,938 downwards.
CATGCCAGTGTATTTCCCAGAGGCGTTTCTCCTTTAGAACGGAGACTTGATTAAGTGGGAGGTGACCAGGCTATGCTGCCCCCTTGGCACTGACCAGAAGGGGTTCTCCTTTCTCAGAACTTGCAGCAGAGTTTTTGTCTGAGCATAGCGTAGTTGGAGGACATACACTAGCTGCCATTTCTGCTTGGGATGCTTCTAAGCCTTTCACTAGGCTGGGGGATGTGAGGAGACTGGCATTGCTTGAATTGTCTTGAGCACTTCCAGAGCTTTTCTGTTTGTGACCAGTGGGTTCAAAACTAAGCTATTTTGTTACTTAGTTTAGTTACATTTCTTTGGAGGATGTCAGTCTTTTGGGATATTCAAGGTTGAAAACTTCTGCCTTTTTCTCGTTGCTGTTGTATAAATGAGGTGTGCTATTGGCTTTGCAGCCACTTTTGGTAACTCAGCTGATGACCACAGGGGGAATTTAAGCTTGGGCAATACTAAAGATTGATTGATGTAAGTAAAGTAGGAGAGGTTTATTTTTGGCACCAACGAAGGCATTTTGTTCTTGTTAACTATGTTTAAATAGCGTCTCCTGCCTGCCCCCTCCCCCCGTGTTAATTGGTTTTGAGACTGCAAGTTGAAACAACTCATTTTGTGCAGATGCTTTTGATGAAGTATTTCTCAAGTCATTGTGACCCTAACAAACTTAAAATATGGAAGCAGGATAAATGTAAGGGAATCAAGACTTAGAGAGACAAGGCATTCCAAGTGTACTGTGGGAATATAGATAATATAGATGGTTCAGGTCCCAAAAGACCCGGTTGGAGGCATGGTTCCTTGGTGCTCCCACAACATTCATTCTTTTTACTGCACCTAGTTCCTGTTAGACCCAGTAAATAACGCATATGAAAGAGGGTTGGAACCTGTCTTCAGGGTTTCACTTCCTAATGGTGTTTTTTACAATTTTAGCTGGAGAAGATGCTGATACTACCCTTTGATTTCTGCTCAAGTAAGCTTGTGGGTTTTGAGTACTTTTAGTGTAACTGGTCATTTGAGCTTTGCAAGTATAGTAAGTGTTAATTAAGTTTGGTTTAATTGCAGTCTGATCTGATTTAGAGCCCATACCTGAGACTTCCATTGTCTGTATTTAAAAATCAAAATCTGTCGTTTTGAACCTGAGAGGTTGTTGGTGATATAATAAAGATCTTCATAGAGCGAATGCAGTTTGAAGGTAGCAGAAACTACAATTCCCTATTTGTGTTGAGGTTTACTGCCAAGCTAGTCCCAGTAACTGTTCCTGTGACAAAAGGACCATTTGTTTATCCTCTTAATTGAAATATTTACTTGTTTCTGTAGAGGTAAAAATAAAAGCGCTCACCCTACTTCTTGCATTTCTGAGTTTTGCGGTCCAGTTTCTACTGTTTCACACGCTGTGCACACGTGCAGTATTTGGTACCGGCTGCTGACTCCTTATTTTTCCCCACGAACAGTTGCATGACAATGAGATGAAAGTGAGGGGAGACAAGACGGGTAGAAGCAGAGGATGAAGGCTTTCCACAGGCATGTCGTGTTGAATAAGGCAAGGATACTGTAGGGTGGTTCTATGGGCTTGATGATTCTGCGTGGCAGCATGAGCCTGCGGTATGTCGCCTGGCCTGTTATGAACCTGGACTTTAGCACTGGCAAAGAAGCATCTAAGATAGTGCATAAATCATGGGCATGGATGCAGCGACACATGTGAGGCTGGATTCTAGGACATCTGCTGGTCTGAGTTTATCTAGTTTATTTTAATTACAGTGACCACTGCGGGTGGGTTGCTGGAGCTAATCTCCTGAGAAAATAATTGTAAGTGGATGCTGTGTGGCCTGTGGGTAGGAGAGGTAGGCGAGTTGAAGTGCGAAGATGCTATTGAGAATGCTAGTGGGGTGAGCGCATGAAGTGCCTGAGTGGATGAATCGCTCTGGAAATCAAACTCGTTAGCCTGTCGTCCTGTGTACTGGGGGGCATTGGTATGTTTTTCTAGTTTGTTGCTCAGATGCCTTTACCAATTTCCTAGATTAAAATAGGAGTATTCTTTTTAAAAGCAGGCTTCACTCAACAAGCAAGGGCCCTTAGTCTTACAAAGAAATAAACACAGTTTAAAAACTCCCAAGAGTCTCAAATGGTGTACTTTGTTAATTGACTTTCCTTCCCTGTCCTAGGAGTAGCAGAGGGTTATGGTCCTGGAGGATGGAGTTAGAAGAGAACTTCTTGCTTTAGCTGTTAACGCTGAACTCGTGCACTTGCCAGCAAGTTACTTCAGTTTTTAGTGCATACAACAACGTTGTCACAAAATATTTTATTGTTATTAAGCGCTGCAGCATCTCTTTGAGCAAGCTTGTCGCATTAGTGCCATCTCTCTCACAAAGCCTTTCTAAGGTACCTGATACTGTGCTGCTTTTTTTCACCTGTGTTGATCCCCCCCCCGCCCCAATCTTCCCTGCTCCTTTTAATGTACAAAATAATAATAAATGATGTGAATTGTATTACAAAGTTTTCCCAGTTGCTTTAGGTGTGCCTGTACTGTGTAGTGCACCGTAGTGTAGGAACATCTGAACTACTAATGCAGAATAGGGCTGACTGGGAATCAGAGGTAAAATAATGGTCTGCCACCTCATGGCTAATTAACCAAGGTGCAGCATTTCACCGAGGTACCTAGTTGTTTGCCAGGTCCAACAGTGAATAGTGCCATTTTTGCTGCTTCTGCCACCTGCCTTGGGTTAGCTGGAAAATCTCATCGTGATGGATTCATGGAGTCATGCTGAAGTGAGCTCAGACTCGGTGCCCCTTGTTGGCTTGTGTGTGTCCACTTGCAAATTCTAAGATAAGCATTTTATGACTCTGAAAAAAGAGGCAAAAGAACTGGGGGAGAGGGCAGGGAAAGCTAGACACATTCAGTAGCCTCACAGTTGCTCAGCTGGGTTGGGGTCAAGGCAGCTTAGTTCTTACTCCCCTGCTGTAATGATGAGAAATCACTTAGTTCCTCGGAGGGATGCTCTTGCTGATCACAGGCTGCCAGCGTGTTAATTACTGGGCTTGCACTTTATAGTAACTCTTTTAGCAGTTCATGTGCTCTCAGTGAGTATCATTTAATTGGGAAGATAATGCTTGTTTAAGCTTAATCCTATGTGTTGGATTTCTAGTTTGCTACAGCTCCTTTTCCAGGAGCTATTTAAAAGGTTTCTTAGGTTTGTGAAAGTCCAGTTGTCATAGGGGTGACTGCTCTTCCATTTCAAAATGGCAAAGCTCTGTGATTTTATTGTTACATTTATATTCTAACCTTTTTCCCTTTTACTTTACCTAGTGAAAGAACAGCTTTGGTGTTGAAGAGAAACCTTGGAAAGGAATGGACCCTGTTCTCTTGAAGCTGTTTGCCCTGATCCCAGGAATGCTGTAGAGGTTAGTGATGTGGATGCTGAAGAGCTTTCGTAGAAATTGCCTTTTGATTTGTAATTGGCACACTCTTCAATAAATTCTGTGTGAAGCAGTTCATTTGCCTGTCACAGAATGAGAGTTAATTCAGGCACTGTCAGAACACGGTCAGTTTAAAATTGCTCTACCCAAACAAAATTTAGGGTTTTGTTTATCTGTGTAGGTGCTGTAGAAATACGTAGCTGGGTGGTCACAGAAAGTTGTGTGGTGCGATGCATGCTCAGAGTCAAGCTGCGTTAAACTTGGAGGTTTTAATTGATAGGTTTAAAAAAAAAAAAAGTTGAGAATGATCATAATACATGATTATTTTTTGAGTTTTTCAAGTCTCTCATTTTTACTTTGAGAGAAGAATACTCCTGCTCGTCAGTAGAATGACGGGCTGGGAGAGGTCCGTTCTGTATCCACACAAAGGTAATGTTATCTCTACTTTTGCCTCGAGTGACTTGTATTTCGATTTTATATCCTAGTTTCTCTGGATTATGTACAAGCTGGGTGGGCTGCTGGCTGTGAGTTTTTCCCAATAGCTATATAGTCCTGCTACAAATATTATGGCCTACAAGAGGCTTCCTCTTTTAAGTAGAATATTCAATCTAGTTTACTTTCACGTTTTTTGTAAAGCTAAAGAGGATTAAGTGGATTTATCACCCGATGGATTTCTTCTTAACTAGTGAAGCAAAAAAAGCTCGTATAACTATCAAATTCAGTAATGCTTTGTTTTGTTGATGAAAAATGAATGAGGCAAGTAAAATTTGATGAAGGGCGGGGCGGAATAGGTAGGCATGTTGGTGTGCTCCTAAGCAAAGAAGTGAATTTCCATAGGAGCAGTTGAGTTAAAATCTATTAAACCTGTCTGCTTACCGTATAGCATTTCTGTTCTTTGTTAGTTTACTTTAAAAGCATAGATGTGTGTGGTGTGGCTACTGAAGAGTAATGTCCAAGCTTTGCTAGGACACCCATTAACATATAGACCCTTCTGGAGCAAAAAGAAAAAAACCACAATGGAAAAAATGCTGCAGCACATCACAGACACAGAAAGTGAAGAGGTGACCCAGTGGAAAAAGACCCATTAGCACAAGGAAATGCTAGTTGGCATTGCTCTTTGAGGTGTGTAGAACTTAACAACTGTTCTTGTAAGTGGTGCCCTTTCTTATGGAGAGCTTTAGTTATTCATATGTTCCCACCATGTTTATCTTGCCTGGTATAAAACTGAGTTGTAAAATGTTCAAGGAGGGGGTATCACTTATAATTTAAGAAAAGCACACAGAAAGACAAAAGCCCCAAAACACATCCTTCCATATGAAATCCTTCATTCCAACATCAATGCTTTCATTCTAGCTCTGCTGCTTCTTTAGTCTGCAATGTTTTATTCATTAATGAAAAAAATTCTGTCCGCAAGAGGGTCTGGTAGAGGTATACCTTTTTTTACCTTCAACCCATTGTGTTTAGATTTCTTTTTTTTTTTAAATGTATTCTACTTTATGGAGAATAAAAAAAGATGAAAGGCTCATCTCTCTCGTTAAGTCTCCCTCTTGACTTAGTAAAACAGTTAGTTTCAGGCAGACTGTTGAATGCAGACTGTTTTGTGAATCTGTGAAGACTGCCTTATTAGTATCATGATCTGCTGTTCAGATACTTACGTAGGAAATACTTCCTTGGCACTTTATGCATCCTGTTCTTCCAGTTCCGAGGACATGCAAGAACTGGCAGAGCCTATTAGCTTGGGTTTAGCACTGCTGTGGTTATATTCCTTGCAGACCTGAGCCTGCTGTATTTGATTCAGTTGGGCTGTCCATGGGGCCATGTTGAGTTTCTTTCCAGTTGTGGCATGACTTACCTGCAGCTACATGGATAATAGTAAAAGTCATGATGCAGTTTATAAACACACAGAAGATAATGAGATAAGGGAAGACAGCCAACCAACATGAATTTGTCAGGGAGAAAATTATATCAAGCTGATTAGTTTGCTTCCTTGACAGATGAATTGGATTACTGCATATGGGAGGGAAGGGATAGAAGTGATACAACTTTAAGTTTATAAGGTTTTGAAGGATGTTCTTTTGAATATAATAAATGTAGTGATTTTTTAAAATGAGATCTTCCTTAAATCACCATACTGCTGGAGCAAAATTTATTAAAAATGGTTCAGTGGAGCAGTTAACAGGGATTCAGGATCACCTGGAAAGGCATTTGAAGTAGGTTTCCTTACTAGCTTGCCATGCCTGGATTTGTCAATAATGGCATCTGTGATTTAGATGATGGAGTAGAGTCTACTTACAAAATGTTCAGATGATGTCAGTTTGGGAGTAGATGGTATAGGCACTACAAAGGGTTTATATTAAGGTGTTTGACTTCGTAATTGGGGTAAGCTAATTGTTTGCATGTGACCTGACTCACCCAATGTTAATTTGTTATACCACAGTAACTCAGTGAGTGTATGTAACCTAAGTGTATTGAGCTTACTGAGTTGGATGGCCTCTTCCAACACTCTCTTTTGCTTCTGGTACTTTTCTATCCTTAAGTAAAATTACAGCACTGAAACCTAGTACTTGAATGGAAGTGGTTGTTACCTTAAAAAATGGTCTGTCTGGATTTGAGATCTTGGGACACTGCTGAGTTACGCATGTGGAAGGTTAGCAACACTCTTGGAAAGTCCCAGGATTTTTCTCTTGTGCCGGAGGGGAGCAGAAGGTTAGGCACTGTGGAGTAGGCAGCTGCTCTTGCAGGCTTCTGGCAGTGCCACCTCCCTGCCTTTCCACCGATGGCATAGCAAGAGATCCAGTTAGGCAGCTAACACCAGGGCTGCCTCCCTCTGTTTGGTCTCTGTAATGCAGCTAAAGCAGCTTATCTGGACTCTGAAAGCAAGCTGCTCCTACAGCCCCTCTTTTTGCATTTCTGTTTGCAAAGTCCAAAACATATGCTGCTGTCTGAGTGGCTGTTTGAGGAAGGATGGAGGGGTGGGGGGCGGGGAGAAGCGGTGCTTGAGTTGTTCATGGTGTGGATTATTGTTTGGCTTGTTGCAAATGTACATGAGGGAAAAATAACCTTTTTGCTAGGTTGCTGGAGGAGTTATCAGTGCTTCCCTCAGCACCTCAAGCCTTTTTTCTTGCAGGACTTTGCCTAATGTTTGGTTATTTGTAGTAGTTGTATGAGTAGGGAGGAGTGACCGTATTTTTTAAGAGCTTTTGTAGAATAAGATAATAATTGTCGTGTGGGATGGTGTTAGAGAAGTCTGACGTAGTGCTTTGTTTTAAGCTCCGTGTGATAGAAAGGGATGTTTACGTGCCATGCTTTTGCATACACAATGCACTTCCCATAGTTGTCATGTTATCGTGAAAGGTGAATTTGCTGGCTCCCCTAGAGGTAAGCACCAATATTTCGCACTGGGTCAATAATTTTTGCTAGCGGTAGATTAACGCCTGAAACTCCCTTTGACATGTTCCTGTCTATTGGTGATGCCATAGTCTCTTATGGATGTGAACGTAGTGAGGGAAAAAATAATCTCTATTGAGGTTAATTCTGTGGAGATGCTGTTCCCTGGTTCTGTAATCCCTACTGCTGGTTTCCTGACTTCTTGGAGTATGGCTCTCGCCGTTCGGTATCCTAGCAAATGTTTTTCTAGCAAAACTATAAGTTGGTAATAGATACACCTTAGCAGCAGAGACCTGGTGCGCTAGTGGTGTAATTGGAATAGCAAGAATGCTGTGAATGTTTCGTGTGTGCCCCATCTTATGTCCCAAATAGAGGATATTGGAAGAGCTGCTACTGATAAGTGATAGCCTGTGAAAGGCAAGCTTTAGGCAGTCCCTTGGAAAGACTCTAGGTCCCATGAATTGAAACAAACTGGAGGCACAGTAAACCTAGTTTTAGAGCTTTCTCTTGTTTGATTATAACCTCAAAAGCTGCCTGGGAGAAATCTCAAAGGCATGTTCCTCTAGATGCAGGAATAACTGTTCAAAGTGCTGGAAGATGAAACTCTGATGTGCAGCAATTTTCATAAGTGAGGAAATAACAATGGAGAAGTGGGCTGCCATCTGGCTGTATTGCAGCAAGAGTTTGCTAGAAAATACTGTTTGCTCTTCAGTGTTGCTAAAAGGGAAGACAAAAAAGTCACCCCTGTAATACCTGCATGAGAGAAGTGCTAGCAAGAGGCTACTACTCTCTGCTTTGCTCCATGGTTCAGGATGATGAAACTTTTTCCTGTGGTAGGGATGGATATCTTACTACATCTTCTATTTAGTCCTCTAATATGGAAGCCTTGCACAAATACTTCCTCTAATAGGGAATGTACAGCTACTGTGAAAGGCCCTGTACTTTACACTGAAGTGGATCTTTGCTAGTAAGTTGACATTGTTGCTTCTGTGCAGTTTGTCAGAGTGGAACCGGTCACTCTTTTGAATGATGCCATCTCTTGGACTTGGTAACAAGAGTGAAGTCGGCACTGTGACTGTGCGATTACTTTTCAGCATGCAGGATACACTCCTGTGCCGAAGGCTGTTGTTATCTGGATGGGTTGTGGGAATGTGTGTGTCTGTTCATATGCATTTTATGTAATACGTAACAGTGCTTGAATAAATTCCTTTATTTCAGGTACCTGAATATTGCTGCCCCTCTGACCTCAGTGTAAATTGCTCAGCTTTTAGAGCATCCTTTCTTTGTTCAAATAACAATAATAACAATCAAACAAGTTGATGTAAAAAGCCCAAACACCTTCCTCTTTCTCTCGCTCCTTGTTCCCAGATTGAGCAACCTGGAGTGCGTACTTGAGGGGACATCTGCAAATTGTGAGAGAGAAGTAAAATCAAACTAAAGTAATGTATGGTAAAACTGTGAAGGAATATATGGATGTATAAGAAAAGAAGCCTTTGCTGTGGTGCTATTGTTGCAATTAAATCCTAGCATTGAGCATTTATTTACCTAATTTTTAATGTGTTTTTGTTGGCAACATATTGCTGGGTTTCACTCTGTTTATTGCATCGTGTTTGTCTTAAAAATAAATGAGTAGTTATCCTCATTCTGTGCGCTGCTTACTGTCAAAGCTTAAAAGGGACACAAAACTAGAGAAAAGGGATAGCATTGAAAAAGTCATGTCTTCTCACTTGTGGAGAGCAAGTTCTGTCCCCAGGTTCTTTGCATCCAGAAATGGCCAAGCACTCTGCAGGATGTCCAAGTGAGTCCATACACTTTCACAGATGCACTGCAGAAGCCAAGACTTGTCATAAATAACTATTAAGTAATTTCTGTAGCTATAAATGACACTGCAACGCATTTGATATACAATTACTGTCTGGCTTTTTTTTTTTTTTTTCCCCCTGCTTGTTGTTGATGATGTTGTTTTTTCCTCTAGTAAGGAAGGCTATTTCCTTAGTGTGTGTATTGTGTCTGTGTGTGGATGAATCCAAGGGGAGAATGGGAATAAACTCTGCTTCAGTAGTTGTGCTTTTACTATGTGGATGTTCAGGATCTTTTCTGGGATAAATTTAGTTAAAAAGCAGTGACCACAGTAGTCATTTGAGCACCCTTCTGTGGCACTGGGAGAACTCTTTTCAGAGAGCTGCAGCTTCAGTCCTAATTTGTTTTCTGTACCTTTGGTTATTACTGGAGAAAGGGGCTAGTACAGTGGTGAGACATAACATGTGAGTAACCATAGTTATTGATAATGGATTTCCTTGGGAAATCCTACCACTTCTGAATAGTTGTTGTTGTTATTAAAACAAAAACAAAGCACCTGGCAGTGTTGATCTGAACCAGCTGTTCTATATTGTATGGTGCTGTGCATGAAAATAGCATTGCAAGCTAGAATAGTAAACACTGCTGAAAAAAAGAAAAAAAAAAAAAAAAACCAAACCCCGGCAGATAATTTAAAGTTAAGGTTAGGAGGACCCATATTGCATCTGATCTAGATTCTGGTAAGAACTGTCTCTTGTACTCCTTTTATTTTTCCAGAATAATTAATTCTATTGTAACTGAAATGTAAACAAATTTACTTTTCTATGAGATAAGAAAAGGAGGAAAAATGTCGTCTTACGAATTCATTTGTAAGCTGTGATACGTCATTCTCATTTGCAGTGACTGTGTTGCAGACCAGATGTCTTTTTACTCGAGCATACAGTTTTTCATCTCATTCTGCTGCTTGTGTGATGTTGATTTATTTTTGTAAAGCAGCTGTATCAGTTGCTGCGGCCTGGGCGTTGTAAGGCAGGTGGAGGAATCCCTTCCCTTCAGCTTCGCAGTTCCTCCCCGTCCCGCATCCCCGTGCTCGCCGGGAGGGACCAGCTGCACTCCACAATCAAACCAGCCTGGCTGCTGGTACAGCCGGCGCTGGGATGGCGCGCTGGGATGGCGGCGCAAAGCTCGGGAGGTCCGCCTGACTGCCGGAAGGATGTTTACTAATGATGGGCTGCCAGTGGCTTCTAGGCAGAGGAACTTGCCGTCTCCTATTAGTAGTATCTTACAAGGGGAAGATTGGAAAACTAAGATGCTTGCACTGAACTTCAAGAATTCAAGGTAGGATGAGACCTAAATGATACAAACTACTCTTATGTCTTTGCATGATACTTCTCCCCCCTAGACTAACATTTAATTACATGACTAGCTTCTGTGAAGTCGTACTTTTTGTCAGATTCTTCTGGAGTTGTACTTGCTGTTTTAAAGAGAAACTGAACCAAATGACAACCTGAGATTTGGTCAAAACATGGTGATATTTTGAATAATGTGAGTAATGTAACTATGGATAATTTTCTGTGTTTAGGATGTTGGCTGTACAGAAATAAGTGAAAAATAGGTAGATTACATTTGTCATTCCACCTAAGGAAGGAAATAATTGATTTTAGTTTGCACATTTGTAGTTTTCAAAATACAGCTAATATGTGCCTGTTCTCCAGTGCGGTAGTTCTGCTGTGAGGCAAGCTTGTTACCGGCTTATATTAGACAATGTTATTGAAATGTAACAAAGTTGGAGAAGAACCCATCATATTAAAATAGTAATTTGCCTGTCTCTAAGTGCTATAGGCTTCATTTTTTTTCTCTTTGAATAAGAGAAACTCACTTTTGGGGGATTTCTAGCTGTCCTATTTAATCTTGCAGTATACTGCATAAACTTCTGTTGAGAAATGTAACTTTCATTTTAGCATTATTGCCAAGCAGGAGTAGAACATGGCTAATGGAGAGGAAAACAAAAATAGTTTTGAAGGTGGTTATGGTAAATAATACGTACACCAGCCCCATTACTGGCAATAAAAAGTAAGCTAAATAAGCATGGATTTTTGAAAATGTTGCAGCTTTGTCGCTGTATGAGAGACACCGACTTTAATGTCCAAGAATATCTACACCCACTCCAGTCATTTAATAAGTGTGCTAGTGAACACCAGAAAAAAATTTTCAGTAGTGCTAAATACTTCATTGAAGAACTGGGGAGAACTGGAAGAATGCATTCACTTGAGCAATTAATATTGCTTTAAAAGTCTGCAGTTTTAGTCTGCTTTGTTGGTTTGTGTTTGTGTTTTTTTTGGTTTGGGATTTGTTTGGTGTGGGATGTTTTGTTTTGGTGTCCCCCCTCCCCCCCCCCCCCCCCCCGTTTTATCCTTTTTACCCTTCTTATCCTTTATCTGACATGTTCACTGCTGGGGGATGGAAATCTTGTGGCTCTTATGGGGTACTTCTAAAACAGAAGAGCTGTATCCTGCCTTCATTCTGTCCCAGTCTTCCTCTGCAAGCCTGGTAGCCCTCTTGGCAGGCTCTACCCGGTCGTCTGGGAGCAGCAGTGTCTCTTGCGTGTTGGTGGGGAGCTAGAGCTGTTTTCTGTAAGGAAAGATGCATGATCAGCTATTTTGTTTTTACTCTTCACTCCGTGTGAGGCTCCTGAGAAGCGTCTCCACATGCAGCATGGGGAGGCGGTTTCCAAAGCCAGAGTTGGGAGCCCAAGGTGAAGTCTAGCTCTGCCTGAAGTCTCCAGGGCACGATGTGGTGATGAGACTGAGAAGGGTCGAATTGCTTTGATCTGCAATTTGTAACTATCATCCCCAGAGGATCTCATGCTACTCAACAGAGGGGGGGTGGGGGAGGAAGAGGCAGAGGAGCAGAAGATAGGGAAGGTGAGGAGAAAAGACAGTGCTTTTCCCCCCATCGTTACAATACTTTCTTAGTTACGTGAAACGTAGGAACCTTTACTGTTTTTCCCAGTGGCAGTGCGTCTGCTGGAGCAATGAAGCTGGTGAAGGGTCTAAGAGAACAAGTCTTATGAGGAGAGGCTGAGGGAACTGGGGTTGTTTAGTCTGGAGAAGAGGAGGCTGAGGGGAGACCTTGTCGCTCGACAACTACCTGAAAGGAGGTTGTAGCGAGGTGGGTGTTGGTCTCTTTTCCCAAGTAACAAGTGATAGGACGAGAGGAAACGGCCTCAAGTTGCACCAGGGGAGGTTTAGGTTGGATATTAGGAAAAATGTCTTCACCGAAAGGGTTATTGAGCATTGGAACAGGCTGCCAAGGGAAGTGGTTGAGTCAACACCCCTGGAGGTATTTAAAAGATGTGTAGATGTGGCACTTAGGGACGTGGTTTAGTGGTGGACTTGGCAGTGTTAGGATTAGTCGGACTTGATCATCTTAAAAGGTCTTTTCCAACCTAAATGATTCTATGATTCTATGCTGTATGGTATGCAGCACTTGGTTCCAGTGGAGCTCAGTGTATGTCTTTTGACCGTCCTAGTTTCCATGTAGGGGAACCCCATCTGAGAAAAGCCGGTTCAAGAGTACTCCATTAAATACCATTGCCCACGGTGCCCAGCTTCCCCATGGTGTTAATAGAGAGGCCTTTGCCTGGGGATATGTAGGGGGTGGTCAAATTCAGCAGCTTCCTGTTGGGTGCAAACACACAGTGGAATAATGCAGTAGTTGGGAGAGATCAGTTATTGTCTAAAAAGGCAGTAGTGATGCGTGTGCAAGTATTTCTACTGCTTTTCCATACATCTCTGGTCTTGGGCTGTTTTGTTTTGTTTTGCACTTAGGAATACTATGAACATGCAACTTAAAAGAGGGTTGTGATCATTCACCCTTATTTACTTCCTATCGCTTCAGAAATAAACAAGCATTTGTGCCCAGGGTTTAATGCTGATTTTAATGCTGATACGCTGCTGTTTCTGTTGCGCTCTTTCTGACTAGTGGTAGCAGAGAGAGGAGTTCTGTTGTCAGCCAAGCATGTGCTGGTAGGATCATTTTGTTGTTTTTCTTATCCAGGTTGTTAGAAACAAGGGCAGCTCTATGGAGACAAATTTTACAGGTAGTGGGCTTCTACTTAGTGCTCTTTCATATGTAAATTTCCTAAAGGCAAAAGAAATGTTCTTCTTTTGGGTATATAAATGGCTGTTTTACATGGCTGGAGGAAGTTCATGCTTTAGATTGCCGTTGGGAAGAAAAACCACTACCACCACCACCACAACAAACAGGGACCCACTTTGTGTAATATCATGCTCCTTTTAAAAAAATCTGGTGGC
>WAAD01021001.1:110054-134626 GCA_013389945.1 Fregata magnificens | reverse complement strand
CTTACGGCACACGGGGACAGCCTGCGCTTGCGCCTGCNCAGCCAGGCTGGTCACCTTCCCTGACGGTTCATCTTACAGCACATGGGGACAGCCTGCGCTTGTGCCTGCGCCTTTAAGACCTCCCTCTTGAAGAGGGCCCAGCCCTCCTGGACCCCTTTGCCCTTCAGGACTGCCTCCCAAGGGACTCTCTCTACCAGTGTCCTGAACAGGCCAAAGTCTGCCCTCCGGAAGTCCATGGTGGCGGTTTTGCTGCCCCCCCTCTTGACTTCACCAAGAATTGAGAACTCTATCATGTCATGGTCGCTAAGCCCAAGACAGCCTCCGACCACCACATCTCCCACCAGTCCTTCTCTATTCCTAAACAGCAGGTCAAGCGATGCACCTCTCCGGTAGGCTCGCTCACCAGCTGCGTCAGGAAGTTATCTTCCACACTCTCCAGGAACCTCCTAGACTGCTTCCTCTCTGCCGTGTTGTATTTCCAGCAGACGTCCAGCAGGTTGAAGTCCCCCACAAGAACAAGGGCCAGCGACTGAGAGACTTCTGCCAGCCGCTTGTAGAACACTTCACCTGCCTCTTCATCCTGGTTGGGTGGTCTATAACAGACTCCCAGCAGGATGTCCGCCTCCTTGGCCTTCCCCCTCATCCTTACCCATAAGCACCCAACTTTGTCATCACAACTATTGATCTCTACACAAACAAAACACTTCCTAACATACAGGGCCACCCCACCGCCTCTCCTTCCTTGCCTATCCCTTCCGAAGAGCTTGTAGCCCTCCACTGCAACACTCCAGTCGTGGGAGTCGTCCCACCATGTTTCTGTGATGGCGACTAAGTCGTAGTTATCCTGCTGCACCATGGCTTCCAGCTCCTCCTGTTTGTTGCCCATGCTGCGTGCATTGGCATAGATGCACTTGAGGTGGGCTATCGATTTCACCCCCGACCTTGGCCTGCCACCCCTCGGCTCCTCTCTAGTGAGCCTCTAGTGACCCTTCCCCCTTCAAGCCTAGTTTAAAGCCCTCTTGATGAGCCCTGCCAACTCATGGGCGAGAACCCTTTTCCCCCTTCGCAATAGCTGTACTCCCTCCGTCGCCAGCAGGCCCGGTGCCGTGTAAACCTCTGTGTGAACAGATATGAGTACAATAACATGGTAAATAGCATATCACACATATTTTGAGACCCTGATTGTGCAAGTTTAAGCTTCAGGAAAGCTAAAAGAATTGACAAAAGTTCCTGAGGAAACAGCACTAAGCTTTAGTTTGATTCTGGTACACTCTGGATTGCAATCCTTTATGGACTTGATCAGTCTTCAGCTCTGTGCATGGGTCTTGCTCAACTCCCATTTCCTGTGCCCTGATGATGCCTGCATTTGCGTGTTTTTTATTCTGCTTCAGTAACTGGAGTGTGGGATTATGTGCTAGAAGTACTGTGCTACTGCTGAGATGATATTTATTAATGGAATTTTGCTTTCTGACAGGTCCTGTTATTACCTGGCATGCACACTTTGTGGTGTTGTGTTGGCCACAGGGTGCCCTTCTACAACAATTGTGTGACCAGACACAGTCTTCCTTCAGATGAGAGATATGCCCTTATGAAGACCTTGTGTGCATTTTCCTAGATGGCTAACTAGATTGGATTTCCCTCGTGAAGGCACAGGAAGTAAGCAAGAACCATCCTTTGCACTTTCTAGAATACAGGGAAAGATGCTTGATGCTTCTTAAAACTCTGCCAAAGAACAGAACTGTTTGTACGCTTCTTTCTTCTACTGTTGGGTTTCCTACACATATGACAGAAAATTTAGCCTCATGAGAAAGATGGTTATCACAGCTGAATTTTCCATATTAGTGTATGTTTAGGATGCAATCTTTCAAGATACTGCAGGCCTTTTGCTCTCAGTAGTGGATTTCCAATAACATTTAACAATCTAAAGATCTAGTTGTCGTGAGAAATGTGATAGCCATGAATACTAATACAGCTTTAACCGCTTTCGTATTTGGAAATAATACTGAAGCATGGAGGAATGAGGAGTTAAGACACACAGAATGAGTTACAAAATAGAACAATACCAAAAGAAATTATTCAAGTCCAGTAATATTGGAAGTTTAAAGCAGAAGGTAGCTAGGAAAGTACAGTCACTTCCTACAGTTCGCAAGTCTACCTTCTGTCTTCAGCAATATTTCCAGATACTAGAATGAACTACGAAGAAAAAATGAGAAGAGTAATTACTCAGGATTCTTACCTATTAAAATCAGATTATAAAATGTATCAGGAGAACTGTTCACATACCACAATTTGTCAGTCATGGAACCTGCAAGCACAAGTTGAATAGCAACATGTAGAAATGTGCTGACATTTGCATACAAGCATAATTATGGATTTTTGTACACATATTTTATATAATTCTCATTTGACATGCCACACAACAGAGCCTTCAAGAATCAGCTCCTCCTTACATGAGAAAGAGCTAAAATTTTTGCACGTAGGCTTCTGTAGCACTTCAGACATGAATGAGCTGAGTTTACTGGGCTGAACAGTGCTAGCAGCTTTTGGATTTTCTGATCAGTGAATAACAATAAACTTATACAGAACTTCTGACACTCCAGACATTTGGAGGAGTTTAAAATGTCAGTTAGGTCTTTATTTATTATCATTAACTTATGATCCAGTAAGCCTTCACCAGAGAGACTGTTTTGGTTTCTGCCCCCCACCCCAGCATACAGCACCTGGTCTCTCTTGGGAATAAGTTCTGTGTCATATACAGCAATTACCTCTGAAAAATAAAAAGCTCCCTGAGATCTGGAGTGGAAAGCTAACTTCATGGAGTCTTCACAGTCGCCAGAATTATATACGTTTTTCATTGACTGTTTTACATAATTTTCCAAAAAGGTTTTGATGAATTCAGCACCTTTAAGCTGTAATTTTTAATCTCTTTAACATTTTTGACAGGCAATTGTGAAACTCTGACATGCCTAGATAGTAGAGGAAGAAAAACTTAGAGTCTGGGACTTTATACATTGCATACTGACTCTTTGGATTCAATTCACTAAAATAAGCTGACAAAATGTTCCTGTAGTGCAATATTTTTGGCTGCTTTGTGTTTTAGAAGAAAGTCCATCATTCCACTGAGTCATGTGATCATAAGTATGATGGGAAACTGACATAAAAAATTACAGTGTGGAATTCAAGAACTTGTTCCCAGAAGAACGGAAGAAAAAGTTTCTCAAAATTCAGAAAAATATACTTGTCACTGGCTCAAAGATAAATTACTTATTTTCAGTGGCAAAAATGTAAAGAAATAGCCTTCTTTTACTACCAATGAATATTAAAATATTACTGAGATTGTATGTGCCTACCCTTTATATGTTGTATTGTTATGTACTGACAGTGGCATGATGATGATGTGCTTAATGTGACAGTTCCTCTGCTACTTTCACCAAGAATCACTTTTAATTTTGAAGACCTGCAGTTTGGGTGAGCTGCCAGGGAATGAGACAGAAGGCTAGAGGGCAGGAATAATATCACAAGGGATCTCAATGACCTCAGAAAGGAGTGTAGCAGAGTTAGGAATGGCACAGTGTGCATCATCCTGAATAGAGAACAGCCAGAAAGAACAGGGAACAACTGTAAAAAGCCAAGGGAATATCAAATCAAAATCAAGACTAAAGATATCTCTTGGCCAAGGCTGAACCTCAGAGCAAGAGCTTGCACTACCCCTTCCATTTTCTAAGGACAAAATGCAAAAAATTTTGCTGACATACTTATGAATCTCATAACTTGTTTTCTTTTTGTCATAAGTGTCGTGGTTTAACCCCAGCTACTCGCTCACTGCCCCTCGGTGGGATGGAGGAGAGAATCGGAAGAGTAAAAGTGAGAAACTCGTGGGTTGAGATAAAGACAGTTTAATAGGGAAAGCAAAAGCTGCGCACACAAGCGAGGCAAAACAAGGAATTCCTTCACTACTTCCCGTCGGCAGGCAGGTGTTCAGCCATCTCCAGGAAAGCAGGGCTCCATAATGTGTAACGGTTACTTGGGAAGACAAATGCCATCACTCCAAATGTCCCCCCTTTTCTTCTTCCCCCAGCTTTATATCCTGATCATGACATCATCTGGTGTGGAATATCCCTTTGGTCAGTTGGGGTCAGCTGTCCCAGCTGTGTCCCCTCCCAACTCCTTGTGCACCCCCAGCCTACTCGCTGGTGGGCTGGTGTGAGAAGCAGAAAAGGCCTTGACTCTGTGTAAGCACTGCTCAGCAATAACAAAAACATCCCTGTATTATCAACACTGGTTTTAGCACAAATCCAAAACATAGCCCCATACTAGCTACTATGAAGAAAATTAACTCTATCCCAGCCAAAATGAGCACAATAAGCTATTAAATAGCCACGGCAGTGAGATCTGGACTTTAAATTTGTCTTAAAAGGATCAGAACATAGCAAACACTGTCTCAGAGTTGGACTTCCAGGAGTCTCAGGATGAATATTTCTGTGTCTTTTCTTCTTGCTCAGTGGTGCCCCTAGTGTCAGGCAGTTTGTCACTTCTCCCTTTCTGGTGCATGCCTAATCTACCTGGATTTTTCCAAGGCTTTCGATACAGTTTCCCACAGCCTCCTCATAGAGAAACTGGTGCATTATAGTCTAGACAACTGGTCTATGTGGTGGTGGGGGAACTGGCTGACAGGCTGCACCCAGAGGGTGGTGGTAAATAGCTCCTTTTCAAACTGACAACCTGTCACAAGTGGGGGTCCCCAGCAATCGATATTGGGCCCAATTCTGTTTAATATCTTCATAAGTCATCTGGATGATGGGATCAAGTGTACCCTGATTAAGTTTGCTGATCATACCAAACTGAGTGGGGAAGTAGACAATTTGTAGGGAAAGCCACCCTGCAGGAAGACCTGGATAGGCTAGGAGAGTGGGCTAACAAGAACCTTATGAACTTCAACAAGGACAAGTGTAAGGTCTTGCTCCTGGGAAAACATAATCCAGGAATGCAGCACAGGAGCAGCTCTGTGGAAAGGCACCTGGGGGTCCTGGTGGGCAACAAGCTCAGTATGAGTGAACAGTCTAGTGCTGTGTCAAAGAAAGCCAACAGGATGCTGGGTTGCATCAACAAGGGCATCACCAGCAGAGATAAAGTCATTATCCCAGTCTACTCAGCGGTTGTCAGACTACACCTGGAATACTGTGTTCAGTTTTGGTCCCCACTATACAAAAAAGGTGTGGACAGGCTGGAGACCGTCCAGAGAAGGGCCACAAAGATGATCAAAGGACTGGGAAGCCTGCCATATGAGGAAATGCTGAGAGAACTGGGTTTTTTCAGCCTTGAGAAAAGAAGGCTTAGGGGATACCTTATTGCCATGTTCCAGTATTTAAAGGGTGGCTACAAAGAAGATGGAGACTCCCTTTTTAGAAGGAATCACATGGAAAAGACAAGGGGTAATGGGTACAAGTCAATGCTGGGGAGATTCCATTTGGACACAATAGGAAAATTTTTCACAATGAGAACAATCAGCCATTGGAACAATATCCCCAGGGAAGTGGTGGATTCCCCAACATTGGACACTTCTAAGATTCAGCTGGACAGGGTGCTGGGCCATCTTGTCTAGACTGTGCTTTTGACAAGAAAGGTTGGACCAGATGATCCCTGAGGTCCCTTCTAACCTGGTATTCTATGATTCTATGATTAAATTGTGGAATCAGGAAATCACTTCTTAACCCTCTACATTTAGTCAGATGTGGCGTATGCATTGCATGTCTGCTGTTAATTTTCTGACTTCCTGTCATCATGTAAGCCTGAGCGTGGTGGTGTAACAGAGCTAGCTTCGTGGAATTAAGATGTCACAAACAGCAGTTTAATGTTTTAAATTTGGCAAAGTTTATTCTTTAAATGGGCTGACAATTTTGTCTCTAGGCATAGAAAAAATTGGTTATAGGACACCCTGTGACAACAAATCTGCTGATTTATGATTTTTCTAAACCAGACTGATTGTTTACTGCTCGAAGGGGAAATTCAAATTTTAACTGCTCAGCAGTGGTAATTTGTGACCAAGGGATGATCTGGCATGCAGGGCAAGAAGGCCCACCTGCAGAAGGGGTTAAATTGGCTGGAAGCAGGAATGCCAGAGACAGAGCAACTCCCTTTAAGGGGGTCAAGTTTCCCTTGGTGATGAGACAAGGAGGTTAATACCTGTCTTGTAGCCATCCTGGAATGTGAGCGCTCAGGGGCCACCTTTGGGCAGCAGAGCTGGGCTGGGGTTTGGAATCAAGGCTGGGCTGAGATTCCCCATGCCAAAGTTCACAGGACTGGTGCTGGTGCAAGTGTCTATAAGGATTTGGCTCATGATGCTTCTTTGCAGACTCCTTGTAGAACTGCTTATGGAGGTAGGACTCTGTCCAATGCATTGTTCATTTTTTAAAATATGTATTTAAGCACAAACGTGTTTAATTCACTGCAGGGGGTACAATAAAAATTCTGCAACATGCTGATGTCACTGATGTCATGGAAAGGTGACATTATTTGTGTCTGTCCCTCTGCCTATCCCACAGTGGCAGTGGGAACAGCAAGTCCAACTCTTCTACTATGCTACATTGTCCCACTTCCATACCTTCCTACTACCTTGCTACAGAATCTTGAGGGCAGCAATATTCAAATTACCTAATATGAAAGACCTGAAAATAGTGAAAGAGCTCCCTGGTATCTATGAGCAGCTTCTGAAACTGTAGAATACACAGTATGGGGCTTTTGGGAACCAGTAGCTGGAGGAGAACCAGAATCAGGACCCAGCTGGGTAGAACCAGAAATAGTGGAATTTTTTGCACAGCTCCAGAGTAGGACAAGTCCAAAAATAATGTACCCTAAGAGCTTGAATCTTGTCCTCATTTTTCACATATTGATGGCAAAGCCGTTCCAAATTTAAAATGGGTCTCAAGAGACGTACATGTTCTGGAGTGCAACTTAAACAGAGTTTATCTTACATCAAAGAAATTGAAATATCATTAGCACACAGAAACCATCTCTCCAAGGTATAATAATCTATTCTGCATGTCATCCTGGTGCCCACAATGAATGCAGATTGTCCCATTTATCACTTGTATTATTTAGGGTCTTGGAATCAAATGAAAGTAGATATACTCTTCCTTCCTTGGTTTCTCAGTTAAGTTATGGACGAATTATATTTTATTAAAAAAAAACCCAAACAGGTAGTTGGTTCCTGGAAGGGACTTCATTAATGTCTTGAAGAAAAAAATACTAGAAATTAAACGTGTATATGTTTTATTAGAAATGATAATCCATTTTTTTCACACAGAAGCAATTGGTCATTTTCTCCAGTGCAGCCAAGTTGTTCTTGGCCTAGGACTAAGAGAAGGCAAGGACAAAGTAAAGATGCTTTTAGCACTCATTGGCACACAGTTGCCAATAAACTTGTCCAGCCTTCTAAAAGCTTAATCAATTTGCATCACGGGCACATTGGATCAATCAAGCAGTATGAAGGCCTGAAAGCAGAAGACATCTGACTGTACCTCATTCACAAGAATTCACTCACAATTCTGTTCAACTACATTGTGTCTGCTTTGAGCTGTTGAATACACCAGAGATAATGCTAAGCTAGCATTATATCCCAAACTGATAATACATGCTTTTTACTTTGTGGGACTACTGTAATGTGGTCATAGGTATTGTGACTCTAAAAGTTGTATTTCCAATTCTTAAAATGACTATAGGCTATTTTTGGATGGGGAGGAAGAGAAATGAAATTATAATGATATCAGAAATTAAAAAGTAATGTACATATATAAAAGCTGGTTAGAATTTAGATAATAAATTTAGATTTGGATGAAAAATGGTAATTACATTTATTCATATGCAAAGTAGATTTTCATCTTCCAATCTGCCTGCTGAATAACTAGCTTTAGTATGTCCACTAATCTGAAATTCAAGTAAATCAGTAATTTGATAGGGTAATATTTGGATAAGACAAATTAAGCAAACATAATTTTAAAATGTAGTACAACTTTATAGGAAACATTCATCTGATGTCTTGGATCCTTTTTTTTTAATAAACTGAGGTTCAGACAACCTTAATATAAACACTTATTCCAGATTTATAACACTGTTTTATCAAGAATGATGGCATAATCCCATATATTGCAAAATAAAGGTATACAGTATGCAAAAGGATATTAGAGAACAGGAAAAAAAAATCTTAACATTTCAGAAATGATCAAGAGCACCTATTGCAGACAAGTCAGACAATTTTTAATTGTCCTAATGCTTCAAAAGATGATATGACCTTTTTAATGTTAATCATATAATGTTAAATAGTGTCTGTTGTCTGTGGTGCATGAAGGAATGAATGTGCCAGCCATCTGAGAACCTCTGAGATGCTAAATTGGAGATGGATTCAGTAATTTTTGGAGATATATGTGTGGATTTTTTAATCATGTAGGGTGGGGTTTTACTAAACATGTGATTGAATTTTACCACAAATAATGAAATAGTCAGCCTAAGTCAATTTCTGTATTCCTTATACAAACACTGGAGAGAGATAAGTTAGGACAGTTGAATCTCCTCTGGAAGGCTCAGTCTTACCCATTGAATACAGACAGCCTGAACTACATAGGATGATTCAGGTGCTTCTAGACATGTATTAAAAACAGTTGTGCCTTTATAGTTAGGAGAATGGATTAAAATTTACATTGCACTTGGAATTCAAAAGGTTATTGTATAGTTGGCTTTGCTACTGAGACGGTGTGCTCCCCCTGGCGCTGCCCTGAACCTGACCCTTATCTCCTGTAACCCTGCTCCAGTGATAACCATCAGTGGCAGTGGTAATGGATGTGGCTGGTTGTGATGGCTGCACCATTTCAAAGTGGATTCAGGAGACACATTTGTTGTTGTTACACAATATTCAAGCACTATTGTGCAGCATGCCCACCTAACCACAGTGAAGAGGCTGGGATCTGGGGTTGGTATGCAAATATGACTATGAGTCAATCATCTTACCCACCCATAAATAGTGAACAGCCCGAGAGCCCTTGGAGCTCTCCTGCATGGCAGCGGGCTGCACGCCAGGGTCCCCCCTTGAGTAGGGACGCCTCTCAAGGTCCCTCCTTGAGGCTGAGAGATTCCTTGCCGTAACAGATCCTCAGTAAGTGACTGATAGCATGCTAAACTTTGAAATCTTAGCTAAGTGATATAAAGGATTGATTGCGCATATGTATAATCCTTTAGACATAAACCGTTGACCAAGTCTGGGACTAGGACTGGATCCAGCCGCCCCTAGACTCCTCTCTGAGAAGGAGTTTAGAAAGCAAGGGGGTCCTTTCTGAACTTCATGACTCAATGGGAGGGTCTCCCTGACAGTTTTGTCTGACCCTGTCCTCTATGCAGTAAATAACCAAGTGTACCTTGCCATCGAATCTTGTTAAATCACTGTCACATTTACATTTACTATAGAACCTTGTTAACTCACTACTTTATATCAATAAAATATATTTTGCTTCTCTCTTATGAGTGAAGTGCACTCTCACTCCTTCTGTGACAGCTACACATGCTTTATCTGGTGATTTTTGTCTTTTCAGAGAGAAGCACAAACCCTGTTTCTGACTACAGTGTTGATTAAGATATTTCAGATGCAGTTGAAATAGTTCTGCAATTTGCAATCATCTACTCCTAAAATATTTTTCCTCTGCTTTTAATAATTGGATATATTTTTTTATACAGCTGCCTTTTTGTTTTAAAGATTTTATTCTCTGTGTCTAAACATTCAAACTAACATTTTTCATTCTGGATCTATGCCTGAAAATTTATTAAACTTTCATGTTAGGTAATTCAGTTACTGCTTCTTCTGAGGAAAATGGATAATTTGAGTAGTTTTAGAAAGCTTTTTCTTTTTTTGTGTTTGAATAGCTGCAGCATATCTACAGCTGAGATGGAAATTTAGAAGGCCTCAATCTGAAATATGCCTTTTGAGGTCCTCCTGAAAACCTGCCATCATCTGACTGGACTCAGAAGCTTTTAAAAATGTAACGTTCTTCCTCAGCAGAATGTCTCAGGGTTTTGCTGCAGTTTCTAAGCATTTCTCAGAACTTTTCTGTTGTCCAAAGCTCTATAAATGCCATTCCCAAATCCAGCGTCACACAGCTCCTTCAAAAATGCCAGTCTGACTAAGAATGTTACCAAGACATAGAGACAGTGACTGGTTATGGCAGCTGGACACTGAGTTTGTACTGGGTCTGGCTGAGGGGGAGCTGCTTTTCCCCAGGCCAGCCTGCTGTGCTCTGTGTTGGTGGCTGGAGGCGGCACCAGTGTCTGGCTGTGGCCGGGCGGTGCCTGCCCAGCCCCAGGGCTGGCGCTCTCTCTCTCTCTCTCTCTCTCTCTCTCTCTCTCTCTGTCTCTCTCTCTCTCCCTCCCCAACATCCCCCTCATCCCCGCTGTGGGCCGGGGGTGGGCGGCATCTTGGGAGGGGGCGGCCAGGACAGCCGGCCCGGGCTGACCGGGGCTATTCCGTACCGTGTGACGTCTGCTCAGGGATAAAAGCTGGGAGGAAGGAGGAAGTGGGGGGCATTCCTGTTTTGGGACGTGTGTCTGTGTCCTCGGGAGCAGCCGCGGCACGTGCTGGGGCCCTGCTTCCCGGGAGGGGGCTGGGCGTCGCTGTGGTGAGAGGTGGGGAGTGGGGTCCGTGTTGTCCTTTCCCTTTTGTTTCCGCACGTGGTCTTTGTTTTATTAAACTGCCTTTGTCTTGACCCAGGAGGTCTCTTTCCACCTCATTTTCTCCCCCTGCCCTGCTAAGGAGGGGAGTGACAGAGCGGCTTGGTGGCACCTGGCGTCCAGCCGGGGTCAAACCACCACAGAGCTAAAGGCAACTGCGGGAGTTCCTGCAACCCCACCACAGTAAAAATTGAGAAAGTGATAGCAGGGGACATGACCTGGTTGTGGCTCCTTGTCTCACCTCTTTCACTAGATACTAGAAAACATGTACATGTCACTCCTACCTAGGTGTAATCCTAAAAAAACAAGGTCCCCATGACATTGTCTTGATGGATATGATTTTTTTCTTCTTACAGAGAGAAGCAGAGACTTCTTAGGAGATGCAGGTTGGCTGCCTGATGGAAGGAAGGAAGCAAAGGTACAGTTAAGGCACTTCACCTTTTCAAAAAATTGGGCTTTGCTCTTCTCATTACCCTTGGTCAATTGAAAGGGCTATATTAATTTATGGTAGATACCTCTGAAGTATTTGTATATAAAGGATTCCTCAGACACATGCACAGACAATCTGTGTATGCACAGTAGTTTAGATAAAACCAAGAAATGGTGTTATAATTGTTATAATTGACATCCTAAGAGTCTAATCGTTATTAGTTCACAACAAATTGTTACAGAAAAAGAAAGAATAATAACGTGGTTCAAATTGTTACATAAACACTTAGTTTCTACCCTTTTCCTTGTATTATGTTCACTCTTGCCCTTCTTTGGGTTCTAAGATTGGTGGTTTCATTCTGATCATGGTGGTGATGGGGTGTTACAGTGAGTTGTCAGCTCCTGGAGACCTTCATCATCAAGAGGAATATGATGTGCATGTTGGTGGTTTCTTCTTCCTCATTCTAGGGTCCACTTGAAATAATTTTTCTGTGTATTTGCTAACACACTTTTACACCTTCGCCCTTTCTTCATTGATCTGTAGTTCCACATTGCATCCAAATTTACTATATATAGTGTCTTTTACCTATATTGGAACTACTTCATTGTTCTCCTTGTTCCCCTAAAATCAGTTTTCTTATATTTTCAATCTGGCTTCATATGAATATGATCTGATATAAACAAACAAGTGTGCATCCATTTTAACATTATCCACCTGTGCAATCAGATCATACAACTCAGTTTCATTTCTGCTATTCATATTCCAAGTTACTTATAGCCTTTTTGGGAGAACCATCCACATTTGCTAGCATGGCTTATACTGTGTATTAGTATCACAGTGTCTGTTTGCTTGCTTTTGGCTCACTAGCTGAGGAAATCTGTTTCAATTTCATTGTCAATATCTGAGCACCTGTAGTGATACTTTTATGATAACCACATATTTTAAGCCTAATAATACTAACATTATGTGTCATGCCCAGCTGAATAAGGACATAAGGATGATATAAAATGGCTATGTCAGGGATCTACTGACTATCTTCCATCCTTTCATTGCGTCAATATAGAGCACTGTTACCTTAACAAGAAAAACATCTACTTTTTCTCCTCTCTCATGTGTTCTTCCATGCCCACAAATTTTTCTATATTTCAATTCCTATGTAAAGATTAATTGTTTTGCAGATTACTTGTAACCTCTTGTCATGGTTTAACCCCAGTTTGCAATCAAGCACCACACAGCTGCTCACTCACCCTTCCCCCCCTGGTGGGATGGGGGAGAGAATCAGAAGGGCAAAAGTAAGAAAACTCATGGGTTGAGATAAGAACAGTTTAATAATTAAAATAAATAAATAAATAAAATAATAAAAATTGTAATGAAAAGGAAAACAACAAAAGATAGAGAGAGGAACAAAACACAGGAAAAACAAGTGATGCAGCCACTCACCATCCACCAAACAATGCCCAGCCAGTCCCCAGGCAGCGATCCCTGCCCCTGGCCAACTCCCCAGAGTTTATATACTGAGCATGATGTCATATGGTATGGAATATCCCTTTGGCCAGTTTGGGTCAGCTGTCCTGGCTGTGCTCCCTCCCAGCTTCTTGTACTCCTCCTCACTGGCAGGGTATGGGAAGCTGAAAAGTCCTTGACTTAGTATAAACACTGCTTAGCAACAACTAAAACATCAGTGTGTTATCACATTATTTTCATGCTAAATCTAAGCCACAGCACTATACCAAGTACCGGGAAGAAAATTAACTCTATCCCAGCTGAAACCAGGACAACCGTTTTGGTTAAAATCAAACGTTTCCCCTCCGAATAACATTTTTTTTTTTTAAATATCTGTTGAAATTTCAAAAATGACTAAGTTAAGTTTGTGTTAGAGCATGACTATTATTAGTCATGACAGGTTTTTTTTACTGACACATTTTACATGCTTTTTTACTTACAGGAAAGAGTGTTGGGGTTTTTTAATGGATTTTTTGAAAAAAAAAATTCTTGGAAATACAAGCATGAAGTCTTTCTCTCTTTTGTAATGACTTACTTCCAGAGGCTGGGCCATTTGGGGAAAAAACAGAAAACTCAAAATATCTGAAAAAAAGACAATGCCATACTAGGAGCTGGCAACATTGCAAGAAAGCACCCTCTGGGCAAGCAGTTAAGATGGGTCAGAATTAAAAAAATGTTACGTTTGAAGTGCCCTTTTCCTCAGAGCTCCATCTGCTCCCTGATGGTGGGAAAGTCAGGTTTGGAAGCGGCTCTACAGCTGCTTGCAGAAGACCTCCGCCTGGCAGCACTGGATACAAAACTCAGCCAACACAGGTTAACATCTGAAAGGCTGCAAGTATCCACTCTCATTTAAATAAAATAAAACTCTTGTTTATTTCTGCTTTGGTTGGGGTTTTTTGGGTTTTGTTTTGGTTTGGTTTGGTTGTTTTTTTAATTGATATTTGTTTCTGCATCTCTGTGCATTCCCATAAAAAAGTAATAAATGCTGATAAATACTACATTAAATATTCATTTCAATGTGTGTACTAAGTTCTTTCCAAATATTCAGGAGGGGAACACTCATATTACAAGAAAATCACTATCTGGGGATAAATAAAAGTAAAAATGTGGTGTAAAAAATGGGAACAGGAACAGGAAATTCACAAAGGGAAAAAAAAAGGAATAGAAAAAGAAAATAATAGCTGAAGGTACACAGCAATTTAAAGTATTATAGCAAATCAGTAATGTGTTGGAAAACCTCATGTGTTGTTATAGGGAAAAATGAAGTAACAACAGTGAAGTCTATATATTTTCAGTGTGAAAATTCAAGCTTTTCTTCTTTTAAATATTACACTGTATATCTCCCTTATACATTAACTATTAAAACCCTGGAAACAAAAACACTGGTATCAGCACATAGGCAGGGTTCACAGAGAATTAGAGGTTGAAGCACAACCCATAGATTAAGGAAGGTGATTATCCCCCATTATTCAGCACTTATTAGATCACATCTAGAATACTGTATCCAGTTTCAGGCTCCCAATATAGAAGAGACATGAAGAAATTGGAGTGAGTTCAGTGAAGGGCCACCAAGCTGGCTGGGGCTGGAGCACCTGTCTTGTGAGCAGAGGCTGATGGGCTTGATCAGCCTGCAGAAGGGACAGCTTATTCCGATATCACCTTCCAGTTGTTCATTAAGTACTCAGCACTTTTCCTTTTTAATGTGTATTAACTGGCAGGAAGTCAGTGTCATCTTTTCCATGACTGAGAGATTCTCTTTTATGCAGCAAGAAATCGCTGGCTTCCAGCAGTCTGCTGCAATGAACAAATGAGTAAGAGGCAAAAAGATGTAGTAATAAACCATGACTTCTAACTTTTTACCCACCATTTTCATTAAAAATTCATAAACAATAGGGCTAAAAGCCACACCATTAGAATGATACATAATGTTTCATCCATCCTCAGCATATCTCCTCTACTATGCATGCTAATTTAGACTATCTTCCTTAAATATTTATCTTCTTTTTTTTAAAGTATATGAGATGGAATAAGATGTTCAGTTGGTGTGCTGGCAAATGATAATTCATGAGGTAAAGATAGATACAATTTTATATAATCCATTGGAGAAGGTCAGAAAATATAATGTAAAACTGTATCTTCTTTATGTTTGCAATAGTACACAGATTGTTTTATTCTTTTTTTAGAAATTCATACAACAAATAGAATGAAAATTTATGAAAAAAACCTACTTCATTTCTTAATTTCTTCCAGAGTTCTAAGAATGTCATCAGCCATTTGAAATTAAAATTGATTAAAACAGTGAAATAAAAAGGAGTTGCTCAATTACAAGTTAAACAGTTTTTTGCCTGTTAAAGACCATTAAGCTGTTTTAAATACAACAGTGTATTCAATGGGTATAATTACCACTGTTAAAAGCTGCCATTTTAGAAAGTTGAAAAGACTTACTGAAAATTTCAGAAAAAGAGTGCTATAGGAAAGTTGGATATTTTCCTTCTTGGAAAATGAAAATATTTGGCACTTCCTTATCATCTCTCAATCTTTTTGTCTATCTATCTGACTGATTATAGACTCATAGAATCATAGAATAGTTTGTGTTGGAAGGGACCTTTAAAGATCATCTATTCCAACCCCCCTCCAGTGAGCAGGGACATCTTCCACTAGATCAGGTTGCTCAGAGCCCCGTCCAACCTGACCTTGAATATTTCCAGGGATGGGGCATCTACAACCTCTCTGGGCAACCTGTTCCAGTGTTTTACCACCCTCATCATAAAAAATTTCTTCCTTATATCTAGTCTGAATCTAACTTCTTTTAATTTAAAACCATTACCCCTTGTCCTATTGCTACAGGCCCTAATAAAATTATCTGTCATACTGACTGGCTGTCCAATGACCTCAGTACAAACCAGGGGTTAAAATTCTATCTGTTTTATATTTTTTTATATTTTAATATCTTATAAATTCTCTTTTCTCTGTCTTTCAGATTTATCACTGAAGTTTTCCTTTGAACTGCTCAAGTTCTGGCATGCTCCACTTTTTTTGAAAGGTTTATTCCTGGTGTTACTGCTCTCCGTTTGTGATAGAGAGAGTTCTCACATACAAAAATTAGATTCATCTTTTTCTATGTTAAATTTCTTAGAATAGAGTTTGGAAATTGACTCTGTTAAAATTTCCATCCACAAATACCAAAGAAATTATCTATCTTTTCTGGAAAAACTCAAAGTTCTAGTCATCAACACACATTTTCAAAGTCAGACTACAGATCATTCTGTGGGAGCATAAAATTTTTAGGAGTATCTGTGTCCTAACAGAATGTCCTATTCTAAAAGCACAAGATAATCTGTTTTTTGTTATCACACTGAATTTCATAATCCTTTCACTGAGCTTTTGTTGCTAAATTGTACTTGTTTATATTTGGTAGTCACCCAATCAGAGCACCCTTATTCATAATCACCTCATCTTTGTGTGTGCTTGTGAGGCGAGAGGATTTCTAATTATGTCTGTATGACTTGTTAGTGTCTAGGAAGCTGGTACTCCTTCATGAATGTCATATTGCTGTATACTCTGTGTTATCAAATATTGAATAGGTGGTGAATGTCCTATCTGCAGCCTGAAAGGATGACTGTCACCTAAATCCTCCTGACTTCAGCTCTGTGCTCACATGTTGCCAAGTTGTCTGTAGTGAATATGAACCCATTGGAGTTGAGATGATACGAAGAAATGTGAGATGAGATTGAGTTTATTCTTCAGACGGAATAAGGTGTGTGTGTCTGAGGGATATAACCATTTTGGTCATAGCGTTAACTGTGTTGAGATCTTCTCTTGACCTCTTTGAATTCTTCAGAATATCTGCTCTGTATTGTAAAAACATCATCTTTGGCAGGATGTTTACCTTCTAACCTAAACTGCAGCATATTCCATGTAGTCACTGACAGCAGTGTCTGCCTGCCTTTAGGAAACGTATTTTCTTACATTTTGCAGAGGATAAAACGTGCTCTCTGTTGGGGAAATTGGCCCATTATCAGAGATTTGATTTAACATTAAACATTCCAGTATTCTCAGAGGCTGTTGACTTTCCACTTTCCTGATCCTAACCATCATACTTAAGCATCCTTACACTCCAAATCATTCTTCTTGGAAATTAATGTATAGCTCCTTCTTGATTTTTGGTATAATAATATTTCACTTCTGGATCCATTTTAATCTGCTGAACTCTTTTTTTAATATATATATATATCTGTATTTCATGCAATTGTGGAACTGGTAAGCATTACCTAATGTTAGAATCACAGAATATCTCAAGTTGGAAGGGAGACATAAGGATCATCAAGTCCAACTCCCTGCTCCTCGCAGGACTACCTAAAATTAAACCTAAGACTAAGAGCATCATCCAGATGCTCCTTGAACTGTGACAGGCTTGGTGCCGTGACCACTTCCCTGGGGAGCCTGTTCCAGTGACCAACCACCCTCTCAGTGGAGAACCTGTTCCTAATGTCCAATCTGAACTTCCCCTGATGCAGCTTCATTCCATTGCCCCGTGGCTGGTCACCAGAGAGAGATCAGCACCTTTTGCTCTGCTGCCCGCCTTGAGGAAGTTGTAGACTGTGATGAGGTCACCCGTCAGCCTT
Organism: Fregata magnificens; assembly: GCA_013389945.1. Taxonomy (NCBI): domain Eukaryota; kingdom Metazoa; phylum Chordata; class Aves; order Suliformes; family Fregatidae; genus Fregata; species Fregata magnificens. Next base: position 117,361 of record WAAD01021001.1, on the reverse strand, counting down.
CCCTTCTCCAAACTGAACAACCCTAGTGACCTCAGTCACTCCTCATAAGTCTTGCCCTTGAGATGTTTCACCATCTTGGTCGCCCTCCTCTGGACACACTTTAATAATTTGCTGTCCTTCTTATATTGAGATGCCCAAAACTGCACACAGTACTTGAGGTGGGGCCGCACCAGTGCAGGGTAGAGTGGGACAATCATAGAATCATAGAATATCCTGAGTGGGAAGGGACCCACAAGGATCATCGAGTCCAACTCCTGACCCTGTATAGGACAACCTCAAAATTCACACCATGTGTTTGAGAGCGTTGTCCAAATGCTTCTTGAATATTGTCAGGCTTGGCGCCATGAGTACCTCCCTAGGGAGCCTGTTCCAGTGCTCCACCACCCTCTGGGTGAAGAACCTTTTCCTAATATCCAACCTAAACCTCCCCTGGCATATCTTCCTGCCATGAATCACCTCCCTCAACCAGCTAGCTATGCTGTGCTTGATACACCCCAGGACACGGTTGGCCCTTTGGCTGCCACATCACACCGTTGAATCATATTCAACTTGCCATCAACCCAAACCCCCAGATCTCTTTCCGCGGGGCTCCTGTCCTGCTTCTCATCCCGCAATTTGTATGTATAACGAGGATTACCCCGTCACAGGTGCAGAATCCGGCACTTGCTCTTGTTAAATTTTATATGGTGGTGATTGCCCAGCTCTCTAGTCTATCCAGATCTCTCTGTAAGGCTTCTCTACCCTTGAGGGAATCCACAGCTCCTCCTAGTTTAGTACCATCAGCAAACTTACTTAATGTACATTCAGTTCCTGCATCTAGATCATTTATAAAAACATTAAAGAGCACTAGCCTTAAAACTGAGCCCTGGGGAACCCCACTGGTGACTGGCCACCAGCCTGATGTAACCCCATTTACTATAACTTTTTGAGCCCTACCCATCAGTCAATTGTTCACCCAATGCATTATAGACTTGTCTAGCTGTATGCTGGACAGTTTGTCCAGAAGGATGCTGTGAGAGACAGTATGAAAATCTTTGCTAAAATCCAAAAAACCCGCATCTGCTGGCTTCCTTTGGTCAACTAGATGGGTGAGCTTGTCATAAAAGGAAATTAAGTTAAGCAGGACGTTCCCCTCATGAACCCGTGCTGGCTATGACCGATAACTGCATTGTCTCTCAAGTGTTTTTCAATAACTCCCAGAACAACCTTCTTCCTTTCCCCCTTCAAAACTAGTTTAAAACTCTTTCAATGAGCCCTGCTAATTCTTGCGCAAAAATTCTTTTCCCCCTTTGAGAAAGGTGTACCCTGTCTGTCGCCCGCAGGCCTGGTGTTGTGTAGACCGACCCGTGATCAAAAAAACCCAAAATTCTGTGGATGACACCAGTCATGGAGCCAGATATTGACCAGCTGGGTTTTCTTGTCATTCCTTGCAACCAGAAGGATAGAGGAAAACACCGCTTGTGGTCCTGATCCCTTAACCAGTTTTCCCAAGGCCCTGAAATCTCTTTTGATTGGCCTTGGATTTCTTCCTTAACTTCCTGTTAAGGAATCATTTCATACAGTTTAGAATTAATCACATTTACAAATTAAATACTTTCATAGGTCAACTATCTTAGCATCTAAGCATTTATTTTATCTACACATGCATGACATTGCCATTGTGCGTGTCATTTTTGGTACTTGTGTATAATTTTCTACATCTACCCTTTGGGTTCTTACAATGTTGTGAAGTTCCTGAAAGCACTAAATGTTGCTAGGATCAAGCTTATGACTCTGTTTCAGTTTTAGGGTGAAGATGACTCCATGACTGGATTGACAGGGAAATGTTAGAGCAGTCCAGCCAGCAGTTTAAGTGCTGATGTATGCAGAAGCTTTTACCATGTCTGAGTAAAAAGAAGGTCATTACAGGTTGTCTATAAAGTTTATGTTAACCAATTTTGAAGACTCAAGTATTTCTGTGAAAATCAAATGGAACTGTTATTTGAGGAGAGCACCCTGATACCTAGGGGCAAAATTTAGGACAAGACTATATCTGTAAATTGAACACTTCCATAGGGTGTTTTCTGGCACTATTGAATTTAGTAGTGTAGAAATATCCTTAATAGATTGATTGGCTGGGCCTGAACTTTCCAAAGATTTTCCTCTGGCGTAACTGTATACACTTGACATGCAACTGTACCTAGGCTTAGTGATTATCCATTTCAGACAGAGTGTGTTTGTGAGGTAAATGAAGATACAGAGGGTGAAAATACACTGTCATTACACAGACTGTAGGAGAAAGTGCTTATCAGGGTGGGCATCAGATGAAGAAAAATAAAAGCAGAGACTGTTCTTTTTGGATGTGAAACTCAGCATCTCAAATTTCATATCATTTGAAGGGTAAAATGAGACATTTTTGAAAAACAGTGGGTCTCATGAGATAAAGCCAACTTTCTTTTTCTTATATTTAGTTTTTGTATACTGTGATAGCTTCAGTTCAGGTTTTCTGTCTTCAAGCATCTCACTTCTCTCCTCTTCAAAGGGCATCTTTTTTTTTTTTTTGTTATGGATAGAGTCTCCTGAAGAACAATGATGTGAATTATGCACAATTTCTGAAGCTAGTTAATGGGTCCCACTGAACTGCCAAAGCTTTGGAAATACATCTTTAAAATGCCAATTTTCAAAAAAGATAATTATGCTGATATGAATTACTACATTATGACACAATTCTATGAAATAAAAAAGAGGAGAGTGCTGAGGGCATGTTTGTTTCTATCTATGAGAACCAAACAGAAATGAAATAATATGATGTCCTACCCTTACTAAGCTATATATCATCTACCTCTAGGCAAAAGAAAATAGTAAAATATGTAATAATCTTTTAAACAGATCATATCAGAGAAAAATGTTCCTATTAGCTCCATGGGCTGATTTAATTTGCCCAGAGTATTTGACATACTGTGTTACTGGAATTTTGTACTTTACTGTTGAACACTGTTTATCTTCTACAACTACTTCACAAAACTTTTACAACAATATTATTCTGTTTCCATCGATTTTAATACTTTTGAACTTATTGTCTTGCTTGGTGTATATATAAAATATTAATGACTGCAGTTTTTAAGTATAACAAAGTTTCAAAAGTGAAGCTCTGCATTTGTCAGTGATCAGATACATCCTCAAGGATTTGTCATCTTCAGTGTCAACCTGATGAGAAGAGTTTAGTGTGTAAGTGAAGTATGTGGAACAGGAGGTCATAGCAGTGCATGACTGAAGCTGCAGCACGCTTCCTCTGATTATCCAAAGGTTTCAGGTGTCTCTCACAATCTTCAGATAATCATAGCTCTACTGTTATGTCACTGTCCTATAGTGTCAGTATCATCGTCTGCTCCTCTACTTTTTAAATGGGAAAGCATACATATATTCACACCCGCCCACAAAATACACTGTGGCTTTGGGTTGTTTTTTGTGTTTTTTTTTCTTTTTCTTTTTTCCCCAGCTTGATAGGAGAAGCAAAACACCATCTGGTGCTAATCTCCACTCTGACTAATAAAATAACGCAGCACCAAGACAGACTTTCTATTAAAATGAATACTTCTGCAGTACAAACAGACCAACACAGAGTACCCTGACATAACGTACATACCAGTACTCCGAATGCGGGTGTTTGTTGTTTTTATACAAAATGAATGAAAGACATATGTTCTTTGACCTAAAGTGAATTAGAATTTTATTAAAAGCTTAGAGCCAAACTCCCCTTCTAGTGCCACCAGAATCATTCAAGAGTGATTGAACAGATTACAACAGAAACAGTATCACTATTTGACCTTAAGGAAAGCCTTATTGTCCTATGGTTCAGCAAGATGCTGAACTGAGAAACAAGGGAATTCATTTCTAATCCTGCTTCTGTGACTGATCTCTTCTACAGTGTTACTTCTTTACTGGTATCGTCTGAAGGATAGATTCAATTGCTAAATTATGCAATTTTACAGTTAAAACACAGAACTCATGCTTTGTAAATGTGTGATTTCTGTCTGTACTTAGTGTTAATTTTTCTCTCAATCATAGCAAAAACTTTCTCTAAACCTTATGTATTAATGTATTAAACAGTAATTTTACAGCAATTTTACAGTAATTTTACAGTAATAACAGTAATTTTAAGAAAAACATTGCAATTGTCATTCTGAAGGGCTAAAAATGATGAATTAATCAACTCTGCCCTTCAAAATCTTGAGATTAGAAAGTAACTGAACACCAGATAACTTTACAGGATTTTTAAAGCATGGGATTTTTCGTTATTTGCTTGTTTGTTTGTGTTTTATCCCTTGGTTTCTAAGCTGTCAGGGTAAAAATATGTCATATTTTCAAAATGATATAAAAATGTCCAACTAATGTATTCAACAAATATTTTTAAAATATTTATAGTGTATGTTGAAAGTGCAAATATGTAAACAGGTTATTTAATGAAAAGAGAGTGCACTCAAGAAAATACAGAGGAGAAAAAAATATGACATTGTACTTTAATAAAAAAAATTGCACGAATATAGTGAAAGATTAGATAGTAAGTTCACTTTAGAACTACTCATCTATGAAAAAACAGTTTAGATATCTGCTACACTAACTAGCTAGGTTACTTATTTTTCTTTATTTTGCCTCCCAAGTAAATATATTATTGTTTTATTTTTCCGGAACAAAATATGTAACACTTTTACTAAATACACAAAAGTCTTTTTCTTCAGGATGTCATTAATATGATGCATCTGTTTAGTGTCACCTGGAATGATAATACTTGAACTCACACGGTCTGAATCAGTTTATAGATCCATCTTTATTCATCTAATTTTAACATATGCATAAGTCCAATTGACTCTGATGAAACTGAAATACATGCTTAATGTTAAGCATATTATTAAGTGCCTTTCTGAATTGTCCCATAAAGAGGAACATCTGTTTCTTTGATCGAAGTCTTAATTATTTCATCACTCACCTCTTTACTTCAATTTTCTCTATTTGGGCAGGAGGGAATCATTTATTTTCTGCTGTTGATTATAGATATGTCTTAGAGGACTATGTAATCAGGTGAATTTGAGGACTTGATATGAAGTCTGAGAGTATGAGAGTAAGTCTTGCTTTCTCTTCTGTACTATTCCTGGAACCTAGCACAGAATTCTTCAAAGGGTATGTATTTGGCCTGAAAAATATTCACAACATCTTGAAAATCACTAAGGAATAGCTTTGGAAAAAGGCAAAGTACATGGTGCTTAGGCATATAGCATGCTGGCATCCAAAATCCTTAGACAGACACTATGGTCTCTGCTAGAAAATAAAATGGGCTTTGGATCATTCTCTAAACTTGAGGGCAGGAGCTGCAGCACGGCATGTAGTCATTTAGCTAAACTCTTACCCTGCTGCAACCAGGGATCTGTCACCATGCTCCCTGAGGGGAACAAGCCCTGGAGTACAAAGTCTGAACATCATCTGGAAGAGCACTAGTTGATAAAGGCCAAAAGCATTTCTGGAAGCATGCTAGCAATTAAATAGCATGAACTATTTTGAAATGGTGTTTAAAACATCCATCCCTGTCTACTTTATTAGTATAGCAATGGACATTTTATATAGCGTATGTTGAGTATGGATCCATAAAAGCCAGCCAGTAAACTGAGGGTTGCTTAAACTAGTCAAGAGGAAACACCAAGGAAAATGGTACTATAGCTAATCAACCTGTTATCGCAGTGCCTGCCTCACTCTGAACTTCGAAGAAGCATTTTCCTGGAATGAGAAGCAGGAACTCCACACTCCTGCGAGGCCATGGACCTTGTTACTCCAAAGACAAAGTGTCATAGCATATAATTGGGAGGTCAAAAAATCTACTGCCAATTTTCTTGTGTGACAAATTAACCCACATTCAGGTACCAGAAGGTATAAAATATATACCGTTGTGTGTTTCTTTATTTTTGTCTTACTTGAACTATACTAATTTGGATAAATAGTCAAAGTTTATTTGGAGAAGAGGAAAAACAAGGAGAAATGCATAATATAACTTACTATGCAGTGGTTAGGGTTATCACTAGAGAAACAGCAAATGAAAGTTCAAGTTAGTCTTATAAACGGGGAGATTTGATATTATATCTCCTATTCTATATTAATGTCCTAAGCACTAACTTAGTGTGATAAACATTGACAGTGCTACAACTTTCTGTATTTTGTGAGTAATGATTAAATGACTTTTGTGAATTTATCTTTAAAAACTGTAAATTTTTAAAAGGATGGAGATAAACTATTATGACATTTTAATTTCTTTCTTTTTGGGGGGAGGGGGTGGGGCAAAAATTCATAACATCTATTCCTTAATAAGTGAATAGTATCACATTGCATAAAACTGCATTTTTGGTGAATGGGTACTCTACAAAAAATCATAATACTTCAGTAACATAGAGTAAGTAAACACACATAATCTGTTTCAAGTCAGACCTAACAGAACAAAATGATAGAGTCAGACTATAAATTAGCATTTTTTGCTGGTAATACTGCAAGGATGTTGGTTCATAGGTTCACAGTTCTGAATTTTTTCCCCATTTTTCTGTAGTGGTATGTATTTACTCCTGTGGAAAAAACCCGTGATATTATGGAAGAACAGAGAGCTTGTAAATAGCAGAATAAAATCATTATATTCCTATCATAGTCCTTCCAGCACTTTTGGTTCAAGTTGGTTCAAAACAATTTCATTTTTCTTTTTTGTATCAGTGAATATGTTGTTTACTTTAAAAAAGATAATAGCACTAAGAGGATGAATATGTTATTTAAATGGTTGTACTTCAGTTTAAATATTTTGACAATTAATATAAGTATTTAGATTCCTAAGTGGTAAGCTAAATATTAGTTGATAAAACTGTATCTTTTAGTTTTGTCAAGAACTGGAACAATAGAAAATTATTGTTCAGAAACAGTGGAAAAAAATAGTCTAATCTCCCAATCAAATTTGATGTAGCCCTTAATGGAAAGTCATAGATATATTTTGGTAGGTAGGAAAAGAAGGACCTATGAATATTTAAACAGTAACTGATTAGTTATTTCTCTAAGGGCCATTTATAAACACTTGCAGGGTGACTGCAGTGGCCAGGAAATGCCATCTAATTAATTCTTTTTTTAACTACAGAAATAGATGGCTAAATTTAGCTTTTTTCTTAGCATTTAGAAGTCATGTAAAAGAGGGACAGTGAAAAAGGAGATGAGCAGTGCACATCAATAGCATGATGTAAAATCACTTCAAAACTCATTTAATACATTTTCCCTTGCTAAGAATTTCCCAAATAGAGTATTAAGATTCA
>WAAD01021001.1:86272-109982 GCA_013389945.1 Fregata magnificens | reverse complement strand
AAAAAAAAAAAAAAGAAAAGTTCTGAGAAATGTGTGATTTATTTCTTCTTCTGGAAGAAATGACTTAATTGGGAATTTGACTTTTGCAGACACTAAACTTTCATTGAGCTCCTCAAGTGCCAAGCCACAGGCTGCTGATGTATTTTAGTAGGACACCTGAAATATTTGAAATTTGACAAAGCCAAAGATCATGGTCTTTCTTTGTAATCCCTTGTTTTAACTTCCTTCAAGATATTAAATATTGAAGTCTTACACAGCTCTCTACTGGTCTGAAACTTAAGATCATTTTCTCCTTGAATATTATCTTCTGAGAGTTGATGGCTATCCTCATTCCTACTGTTATTTAGCCACGCGTGATCCAGGCTATTAGGTGATTCCATCCACACTCAGTGGGAATCTATTGTGTTATTCTTGTACCCTGCCAACAGTGCTGTTCTCCTGAATATACTGTAAAAGATATTCTGCCATCCAGTACTGTCTATTCTGCCCTCTGGTAATCACTCTCCTCCCTCACTATTCACAACAAAGGCTCAGTGTGTCTCCATTCTGTTTTTAATCGCTATCCTGGTCTATTCCTCTGCTCCAAATTATTTCATTTTATTCCCCTGTTATCCTTGTCATCTCTGCCTTTTATCTTGAACTGCTCTGCTGAGCTCTCATGTTCACAGTTCATTTCCCTTTGACTCGGCATGGATAAAAGTTCCACCCATCATCCAGTAGTGAGCTGGGATTACAGCATGAGGCTAGCATATCTCTGCTAGTCTGCCATTGAAGTATATGTCCAGACATTTTTATAGCAGACCATGGTAATCTGCTCATATTAAAACCACATTTCAACATTTCCAACAGGTCTTTGCTTTTGTTTTTTTTATTTCCTGTGAAAGTCTTCAGTTCTTAGAAGTTTTTTGTATTTAAAAACAGTCATCAGAACACCAGTGTTATAAGACATTGCATATATCTTCATAAAGACTGAACGGAGTTACATGGCTTCTTAAATTTTACTTCTTGTTTTAAAAATATCACACAATATCTGGCACATTTTGAATGGGCTCTGGCTAATATATTTTCTAAGTAGTTCTTCCATTGATAACAGTTGAAGTAGTATACACTGTATCTTTCAAGACACAATTCAAAGAGAATGAAGCTCCAAGTAAACATTTTTTTCACTTCGATGGCAGTTACACATAATAGCATGCCTTGAAACCATAGCAATTAAAGAACTGCTTTTGGGAATGCTTTGGTTAAGAAAGGGTAGTATCATCAACATGGCCACTGTAAACTCCACTTGGACAAAAAAGGCTATAGTTCCATTTGCAGTATAACATTTCTATCTTGGACATCCTGGAAAGATAGGGGTTTAAGAAAGGGAAGAGAAGAAGGTTAACAGAGAGATACCAAAAAGAGTAGTTAGAAAATACCGAAGATGTGACAGACGTGCTTTTTAGAGCATATCCCAGTTGTCAGGTCAGTTATTTTCACCACTGTTTTGAGCACCTAGAATGGTGTTCTCAAAAGAGAATGTTAACCTAGACACAATGCCATGCTCACAAGGCTACATGGCATTGGGATCAGAGCTAGTTCATATTTTGCCATCTCAGAGCTCAGCCAGGCTGAGCTCAGCTGAGGTGCATGACCAAGTAGTTATGACTACGAGTGATTTAGATGAATCAGCCTTATCAGCCAGGCAGTTCATGGGCTAGTTAGTTGTGTGTTTTTAGTGAAAGTACATTTTATCTCAGTAGGTACCATTAAACTGTTAAAACATTCTAAAATAGCTACCCTCTTATACAGTAATTTAGCAAGTTAATAAATCTCACTATCTTTGGGAATCTGGCAGACAATAGTAACGTATTATATGTATGGCTTCATCCTAGAATTATCTCTCCCCATTCTGTGATACCACACTAAGTATGCTTTGCATTGATATGAAAAGAACTTGGCTTATGTGCACTGCACCTTCTTTAAGGGTTAAACGTGAATGTCATATTCAGTTAAAAGGAAGGGAGAAATTAAATTTAAATGGTTATTTCCTTATTATATATTTAACTGATGTGAATGCTTTCTTTTTCTCAAAAAATAATTATTATCACTGTTGTTTTTTTCTCTCCAAAGCTGTTGTATGTCCTATGTTCTTTAAAGTTCTCATTATTTCATAGGCTATATTTTGGTAAGAAAATGTTGTTTATATACATACCCAGGAAAGGTATTCAGTGTTATTAGAGTCGCTGGATAAAGATCAATTGGTTGATACTGGACTCATGAAGGTCCTTAGTTATGTAACAATCTCTTGAATTAACCCAACATCTGGCAGACCTGTTAAAGTTACAAGTTCAGACTGAGAGAATTATATTTGCAAATCAGCACATGAAATGGGTTGGAGGTCTAGTAGGGACAGTGGTACATTAAGAGAGAAGTGATTAGCCATTAGTGATTAGAAGTGATTAGGTCATTGTGCGCAGTACACAGGCATTGTGGTTACCTTGGGCAATTTAAGGTCAGAAGAATCATACCGGTCTCTTTACTGAGCGGTTATATTAACTCTGCTGTATAGTTTTGTTTGTAACTTTAACAATGAGCTGAAGTGTGGATTACACTTGGAGACTTTTGTTTTTAGCTATTCATGATTAAAACAATGTTAAAAATCTGAAGCTTATTTCAAGTTGGAATTTTCTAATTCCTAGTAATTGGATCTTGTTATGCTTTTGTCTACTAAATTAAATAACTCAATTATAGAATAGGATCTCATGGGATTGTGATCAAGTTGCTTCTTAATCTTCTTTGCAACAAACTATATAGTGATTTCCTTATGTTTCTTATTAGGAAGTGTATTAATCAGACCACAAAATACTCTAGAGACAGTTTTCTGAGATTTTTTAAAGGTTTTCTTGTCCCTTTTGTAATGTTGCCTTTGATCTCTCCTGCTCCCTCTCTACAGTGCTTTACAATATTTGCATCTCAAGTAGAAAAGGTCGCAATAGAAGGCTGGGGAACATTTTATGTTTTGTACTGTGTGGTTGTATGCAAACTGTGATATTTTCTCTTCTCTTCAGGACTAAATTTCAGTTATACATCACGTTGAATTGCAAAATTCTGGACTCAGTGACCGTGGTAGTCTCTTCTGGTTTTGAATGCCTAACTATCCACCTTTCAGGTAGTGCTCTTGTCAATGCCATGTAGGTAGGTGACATTACCTTTTTCCACCAGTTAATATTGTACCATTTTTTGCCTTGTTTTTGTAAATCTCATCTTCATATAGAAAGATGTAGTTCTACAGCCAAGTGCATAATGATGTCTCTTCCCACAAAAAGGTTCAGTCTATAATTGTTGCTGTGGTATCACAGCAATTTATCACTTCTTTCCCAGTTATGTGCAGGATGGTAGCCGGACAGCCAGCAGAAATGAGAGCAAAGGATTGTGGAAAGTGTCCTTTGATTTCTGATCCTCTGTAATTTCCTTCTAAGCCCTATTCTTATGTGTTTTGGCCAACTAACAGAGATATAGGAACAAGATTTTTCTCAGCTAGATTCAAAGCGAAGGCTGAATTCAAAGGATTTCAATCAAGGAAATAAAAATATTGTAGTGTAACTCAGATCATCTGTCAAAAAATGCATCTGAAATAAATAATCCCTTTCCCAGGCTTTAATGTCTCCCAATCAAGTGTTAATCTGGGAATATCCTTGGATGGGAGGAAACTGAAAGCATATTTAATACTCCCTTCTTAGATCCTTGCCAGATTAGTCCAGTTAACCAACCTTGGTTTTCCTTTTTTTCCTCTCCTCGTAGCTAGAAAGTTCCTCAGGTGTAGTGCAGCCTGTGTACATCTTATCTTATTCTGTATTTATCTGATGTATTTACCTCTCTGAGTCTCAGAAGAAGAAAAAAAATACAACCTTCCTTTAAAAAAAAAAAAGAGAAAAAGAGTGATTATATATAGACTTTAGGTTCTGACTTTCAAAAATACAGAGCAGATTTGATTATGCCTTTTAACTCTTTTATAGATTTTACTTACATTGAATGTGAGAAATGAAATCATATTTTGGCAGTGAAGTACACTATAATGTACTTTTATGTTTAAATTCTGATTCTTATTTATTAACAGCTTTCTCATTCAGAAAATGTTATTACACAAAACCTAGTATTGATTTGACTATATGTAGGGTTATCTGAATTATTTAATGTGAATGGAAAGATGTTTTCTTTTTCTTAGCTAGCATGCACATTTGGTTACAAAATTCATTCTGTTAATGACACTGGTAACAGCTTCAATAAGAGATCACTCTTCAGTACAAAGCAGTCATGAGGAAAAAACCATCAAATTCTGGTAGGTCATTTACTCCCTCTCTCAGCAATGAAGAATTGCTGGATGCTCTATATTCTCAAGCCTTTTGACCAATCCAATTCTAAATTATTCAGTGATTTGCTATCCAGCATTCTATTAGCTACATATATTTAGATGGATTATAGTTAAATAGTATTTCCAGGCATGGCTATATTTCTTTCATCTGTCTTTCTGTCATTATTCCTTGCTATACCTCTATGAAACACTGATCAGACTCTTATGCTCTGTTTCAACCTACTTTATGTTTGCTTGATTTTTGTATGAGTTTCTCATCCTTTTGCCTTTCACTCATCAGGTAAGCAGAATAAAACAGTGGCAAGCAGTCATTTCAGCCCAGCAAAAATAGAGAGAAATCTGAATTTAATACCTCTCAATGCAATGAAAAACAGACTAGTCAGTGTATATGGCCTTTTAAAAATCAGATACTTCAGACCTTTTTGGGTGTTAACTGTTAACTTCTACACCCAGATCACCTTCATGGCATTCACATTTCTGGCTAGCCAGGCAATCACAGCTTAATTCCAATACTATATCAGTGTATACTAATGGAGTTATGCTGGCATAAAACTAGAGTTACACAGTGGTTACACAGCCCACACAGCTATTGGTAAATTCTGAAGTTCCAACATATTTAAACTTTAAGCAAGGAAAGAGAAAAAATAAAGAAAAAAAAAGAGAAAAAAAAGAGAAGAGGTAAAGAGGTAATCTTCTGTTTTCCAAAACATATTTGCTTGTTTACTTATTACTAGATATTGGATTTAAGGAAATTAACATATCCAGGATTTGAATTTTAAGTCATTACTTAGACAAACGTAGGTCATAGTTTTCTGTGTGCACATCTCCTTTAGTCCTCCATCTGATCTAGGGAGGATTTGAAGCTGTTATCATAGAATCACACAATATCTCAAGTTGGAAGGGAGACATAAGGATCATCAAGTCCAACTCCCTGCTCCTCGCAGGACTACCTAAAATTAAACCTAAGAGCATCATCCAGACGCTCCTTGAACTGTGACAGGCTTGGTGCTGTGACCACTTCCCTGGGGAGCTGTTCCAGTGACCAACCACCCTCTCAGTGGAGAACCTGTTCCTAATGTCCAATCTGAACTTCCCCTGATGCAGCTTCATTCCATTGCCTCGTGTCCTATTGCTGGTCACCAGAGAGAGGAGGTCAGCACCTTCTGCTCCGCTGCCCGCCTTGAGGAAGTTGTAGACTGTGATGAGGTCACCCCTCAGCCTTCTCTTCTGACTCATTGACAAAAGGATTCAGTTCATGTCATAATTCTGGAAGCAAATAAGTGATTTCAGGAACATTTGAATCCAAGTTGAGAATCATGACACTAACTTTCACTGGGAATTCTGCCTGAGTAAGAACCGCAGGCACCTACTAAAGAATGTATGATAGAAGAAAGTGTTAACATTCATCAGTGGAAGGTGACAGGTAAAAAGACACATTAAATTAAGGTGCCAGAGGCAAAAAGAATGTAGTAGAACAAGACTGACATTGCAAAGGGAACATAAAAAGGAAAACACACAATGGAGAAGAAGAAATTATAGTGGGTTTACAAGGGACACATATCTTTATGAAAATATCATTATGCAGAACGTCAGATTTGCCACACATTGCTTGTTAAAGTCATAAACAGAAAAGAAGGAAAAGACAAAAAGAAAATATGAAACTACTAATTAAAATGGTTCAGGGGAAATACACAGGAAACATTTAATATCAAAGGTGGGGGACAATATATCTAATAATTTACTTTAAAATTTATTATTATCCTGTGAGGAGCAGAGAGTTGGACTCAATGATCCTTATGGGTCCCTTCCAACTTGAGATGTCCTATGATTCTATGATACTTTCATAAAACTATACTATTATATGTATACTTACTGATTTTTCTGAAATGCTATTTTTAATACCACTTAATAATATTGAAAATGAAAAAGAAACAGAAATAAGAATGACAATTTATCTATAAATGCTATAAAGAACACTAGAATAAAAGTTGCAAAAGAGTTCAGTTTACATGGATAACAAGTCTAGCCAGAATTAGCAAATTAAGCAACAAACCATGTTCATAAGAAAGCACTGGAAATCTTGAGAAAACTCTTGGCATGAGATAAGCAAATATGCTACTTATCTTTCAATACAACAACAAAAAAAAAACCTTAAGGTGTCAGGAACTCATGAAGGGCTCAGTGGTCTGCACATTATTGTGTACATTCTAGCTCTAGTAAAACAAAGTATTAAGAGGGAAAAGACTGTGGTGGGTTAACCCTGGCTGGATGCCAGGTGCCCAACAAAGCCACTCTATCACTCCACCTCCTCAAACGGACAGGGGAGAGAAAATATGACAAAAGACTCACGTGGCAATATAAGGACAGGGAGAGATCACTCAGCAGTTACTGCGACAGGCAAAACAGGCTCAACTTGGGGAAATTAGCTTAATTTATTAACAATCAAATCAGAGTAGGGTAATAAGAAATAAAACCAAGTCTTAACACACCTTCCCTCCACCACTCCCTTCTTCCTGGGCTTAACTTCACTCCCGATTATTCTCTACCTCCTCCCCACCAGTGGTGCAGGGGGACCGGGAATGGGGGTTGCGGTCAGTTCATCACACATTGTTTCTGCCGCTCCTTCCTCCTCAGGGGGAGGACTCCTCACACTCTTCCGCTGCTCCAGTGTGGGGTCCCTCCCACAGAAGACAGTCTTCCACAAACTTCTCCAATGTGGGTCCTTCCCATGGGCTACAGTTCTTCACGAACTGCTCCAGCATGGGTCCCTTCGATGGGGTGCAGTCCTTCAGGAACAGACTGCTCCAGCGTGGGTCCCCCACGGGGTCACAAGTCCTGCCAGAAAACCTGCTTCAGTGGGCTCCTCTCTCCACGGCTCCACAGCTCCTGCCAGGAGCCTGCTCCAGCGCAGGCTTCCAACAGGGACACAGGCTCCTTTGGGCATCCACCTGCTCCGGTGTGGGGTCCTCCGCGGGCTGCAGGTGGATATCTGCTCTACTGTTAACCTCCATGGGCTGCAAGGGGACAGCCTGCCTCACCATTGTCTTCACCACAGGCTGCAGGGGAATCTATTGGTTCGGTGCCTGGAGCACCTCCTCCTCCTCCTTCTTCACTGTCCTTAGTGTCTGCAGAGTTGTTCCTCTCACATATTCTAACTCCTCTCTCCAGCTGCAATTGCACAGGTTTTTTTGTTCCCCCTTCTTAAATACATTATCATAGAGGCACTACCATGGTCACTGATTGGTTTGGCCTTGGCCAGTGGTGGATCCGTCTTGGAGCTGGCTGACATTGTCTATATCAGACATGGGGGAGGCTTCTAGGAGCTTCTCACAGAAGCCACCCCTGTAGCCCCTCCGCTACCAAAACCTTGCCACGCAAACCCAATGCACCAACACTTTTTTCCACAGCTTTTAAAAGAAGCAGCATAAGGGTTAGCATACAGGTAATATATTTAAATTTTAATAATATTTGTGACAATACTGGGAGTTATTGGAGAAAAAAAACCCTGAAGACTGCAAACAAATGATTATTTGGTATGGTAAAGAATCAAACATTAAGGAACGGAAGGGAAATAAGAAGCAAGAATTCTATGGTCAATAATAGCTACTGTTGTACTTTACAGAATGATGATCTGGAAGGAGGGAGTAAACAGCCTGTTACTGAAAATCACTGAGTATCTCAGAGAAGAAAAGAGCCAACAGAAAGAGCATCAGCAAGGTTAAAAATTGGGATAGAGAAAAAGTAGTATGTTCCTTTGGGGTGGTGTACGGAGACAAAAACCAAAGCAAAACCAAAACTAACCAAACAAAAGAAAAATTAACAGCCTCCCCAAACCCCAGAAAAACCCAATCAAAAAACTGTTTCACCTTGGAAACAGTAATCCAAGATACTCAGTGACACTGAGGAGTCAGGAATTGGGTTCATACAGTGGTGGAAAAATTAAGAAAATAAGATTCAAGCAGTTTCTCTCAGCATTTCACTGGTTTTGATTTTCCATTTTACACAGTCTTGGAATCTTGAATTTCCAGTCTCCACTTAGAGTAGACAGAAGAAACAAATGGAAGATATAGGTTCTCCTGACCTCGGACTTGCTGACAGACCTACTTGCTCTCCCCACCTCCATTTACCATTCCATCATTAACATCTCTAATGAACTCCAGTCTCTCAGGAACAGGAAGGTATTGCCAGAACTTCAAGACTTGAAGGAAAGAAGAAAATAGAATGCCATAGAGATGACCATGGAGTGACCCAAAATTTGTACATATAGTGAAGCTGTTTCATGCCTGGTAAATGCCATTAAAATCAGATCATAAGGTATGATTTGATTCTTGGTTTTGGGGAGATATAATATCAGGAGATTAAAGTAATCGAAGTGAGCATCACTTAGGGAACTGGCAATACCAAATTAAACAAAATTCTGCTAAACAGTGTTTAGATAAAGCAGGTCCAAGCGGTTTTGGAGTACCAGCACAGATACTAGTCTGAAGCTCCTTTAAGAGTACTGTAATAACCAATGGGGCAAGACAGAAAACATAAGATGACTTTAACAGAAGTTTTGCTTTCTCTAAGTGCCATATGCTTTCATTCTTCATAAAAATGATATGATGACTGCTCTATATCATCAAGAACAGAACCTTCCCTATCATAATAAGGAAAAGGCTGTTTCCCTGAGCACTTTCCTTTCTCTGCCATATTGGAAAGTTGTCACACAGCATATTCCATGGTGGATTCTGCTTTCCTTCCTTTCCATTTATTCTTTTTGTTTTGTTTCTCACTGACAGAGCTTATTGGTTAATTGAGATACTTTCTTGATGTGTTTTTCCCTGACACAGTATAAGCATAATGCTCAATTACAACATAATAAGTCTCAGTCTGAAAAATTTTGGAAGAAGAAATCCGAATTAACCATGGAGGAGAACTGTCCTTCACTATGGCTGATTAGGATATAACTATGATTTACTATATTTGGCAGTAGGATTTATATGCCAAGCTGCCATTAAAATCTTATGATGTGAGATCTCAGGAGTCAGCACATTAGTCTTACTACTGTTATAACTTCAAGAAGCATAAAATGAAGACAAGGTCTTGAAGTTCAAGTGAAAGTTTTTTCTAAGGTATTTAAAACTTAAACTTTAAGAAAAAAACAAAATGCAGACTAATCTTTTTTGAAAGTTTTCTTTACCATTGGATAAAGTCTGATTATCTTATATAGATAACCTTTTGGCTTTCATCAGGTTTAATGGAGTACAGATTAAACTACAAATTAATCTAGAAAGTACTTCAGAGTTTATATTACCGGAGGTCCAAATTTCAATGTTAAATTTATTCTCCACTCATTTATTTGAGGATTTTTCTACATTTCTAGAATGATTATCCTTTGGTTCTCGCTGCTGTCTCTGGAAGACAGTCAAATTATTGAGTAAGTAGAAGAGCAGTCATTAAAGAGAAACATGAGAATGAGCAATGCATTCTTTAATGTGTTTTGTATATGCATGAAGTATGTGTGAGGGGAAGAGAAACCAAGACAGAAAAAGCAGAATAAGATCCTGGTTGTTCAGTTCTGTATGCAAAAATAATAATAAAAAAATAAAATAATAAAAAAAAAAAAAACCAACTTACATTGACACTGTGAATGGACTCCAGAAATCCTTCTGACCAAAAAAGACAACATTTCTTGCTGATAGAGACAAAGCCAATTAACAAAGCTAAAAACATTTTGAAAGAGTAAAGCTCAAAATCCAGTCACCTTTGTGTGACTCAGAGAGAACAGTAGCAGCACAGAATCAAAAGCTAATTGTGACTTCTTCACTTGGCCTGAAGGATTTTTGTGCCTGGAATAAATTTGTATTTCTTTAAAAACACCCCCATAGCTTTTAAAATTCTAGGCACTCCTCTGAAAGGAAGTCTCATGTATACATTTTCAATACAAATTTTCATCCAGCTAGTCAACTACAGCACGTAGCTAGTTTCAAGTATTTGCTCATATTTGCTTGTATTTGGTTCACAGCAAAGGATAGAAAGGCACATAGAGAGAAAGAAAGATCTTTGAAAAGGTCATGAGATATCAAAGAAGAGCAATGTTAGGCTCTGTCCTGAAAAATGTTGAATTATTAAAAGATCACAAGTGATCTGTGACGCTTCCAAGGAAATTCCAGGTTTTGGTAAATGTATGCCCAGTAACTGAACAGTGAAAATGAAGCTGTAGGATGTGAAGGAGGTTCAGAAATCCAAAAACTGTAGTTAAAATATAGTTCAAAAGCAGACTGCACTGAATTATTGAATGAAAAATGTAACCTCATGGATATATTTAACAAAAATTCAAGGAACTGTGCTCCTGCAGTGCAACGTCATCAATAGTCAATATCACTATAAACAATCTTATAGTGCTTTATAAATTCAGTCCCAAATTGTGAATGCCCTTTATATCATAATCAATAATCAGCATCAGGCTATTTAACCATAACACAGTTGGCACAACTAAAATATCAAGTGGCAGAGCAGGGCTGAGCACAGGCTGGTTCTTGAGTCTTCAGAAAGATCAGTAGATCAGGTCTAATGAAGTTAGGACTTTGACTGGCAAGGTAAACATTACAAACAATACTGCTTTTCAGTTATGTGTGAGTAACATTTCTTGGTAAGCCTTAAATACTACAAGGTGTTTCATTGATTATGTTACTTGAGATTTTCTTTTTTTTTTTCTGAAGAATTTTTGTTTTCTCATATTTTATAGATTCTAAGAGTTATTCACTGCCACAGTGCAAGTAACCTTTCCACTGATGATTATTTATAATTATTTTCTGTACTGCCTGGACTAAATTTTCAAATCAAAAGAGTTCCTGCTCTTTTTTAACACTGTTATTTGCCATTCTTTTTCATTATTTCAATGCATTCTCTACCCTGTCACCCTTTTGTATGTGTTATATTTAGCCCAAGAATCTTGCATATTCTTAGCATTCTTATTTAAATATTAGTAATTTAAATGAGTTTCTCAAGTGTCCTTTTGCCAGATTTATGCCAAACCTTTTTCATTTGCTGCTTTCCAAAGGAGTATAACAGACTTCAAACAATTTGGTAGAACATCGTCTATCTTTGGCCTCCAGAACAAGAGACTCAGTCAGGCGCTCTGAAAATTTCTGTTCATGCTTCTGCACGGTAATGGACAAGGGAGAACCCTTTTCTCTATCAGTCTTTGGTGCAGTAATTTCACTGTGACTAACAGAGGAATCATCCAACTACAGATATATAGCACAAAATTAAATGGGGCATAAAAACATATCCAAAAGAGCTCTTGATTTCTTCCTACACAAGAAATAATCAGGCCTGTAAGGCACCTCCAAAGACGTGTGTGTGCTTCAAAGAGAAATGAGTGGATGGGCACCTTTGGCAAAGTGTAAAGATGTCACATGGTATTTAAGTTATAAGATGAGCAAAGACACATTATCACCCAGGAGGTGCTCAGATGTAACCATAGGATTCATAGGGCTTAGCCATGTCACTTCATTATCACATTGCATCATTTAGAAGTTTACATGTTCTGTTTTGGGGTTTTTTTGTTTGTCTGTGGGGTCTGGGTTTTTTTGTTTGGGGTTTAATTTTTTTTTTTTTTTTGGAGGGGCTTTTTAGATACCCTCTTTTGTGGGCTGGAAACTCTCCTGTTTACATATGTTGAAGAGTCTGAAAATAAGCACTGATGATGTCTGCGGAGATTGGAGCCCCCCCAGCCCCTTAAAAAATCATTTCTATAAAATAAAGAGTTGTATAAAAGAACTTACTTCATGTGTATGATAATTCTGTATTTCTATGCGTTACTGTACATCCTATGCCTCAGCATTACATGATATGGTGTTTTGTTTGCTATCTCATACTCCTCATAAAAAACAGATATAACACACAATTGTAACATGATGCTGTCTCTGGGCACAAGAGATATACAGGTTGAGCTGTGTGTCAGATCCATGTTTCTCAATGCATTATGGAAATGTTACTCTTGCTTTTTTAATTTAAAATTACCTATGTACCAGGATGGCTTATACAACAGATATTAGTGGGGGAAAAAAAAAACAAACCAACTTTTACTAAGTGATCAGCAAAACTTTAAAACATATTCCTCCAGGCTGTTATTTTTTGGAAATCTGCAGAACATTAAAAAAAAAAAAAATTGACTGAAAGGAAAACACTGTAGAGTCACTGCTGTCTGAAAAATGACTTCTCATACAGCTGTAACCTAGCACCTATTAGCCTCGTGCTCACAGAGAGTCTGGCTGTTCATTATTAAATGCCTTTCTATTTCTATCATTGTGTTTAATTTTAAGTGTCTGTCTTTAAACAGTGCTATATTTTGTGTCTTGGTTGTCCTGAAAAATAAAGGAAAACATTAAAGACTAAATTTTGATTTAGTTTTTAACTTTTCCCAAGCATAAATAATAAAATCAGAATATTCAGGAAGTTCTGTCTAGAATTTTCTGGGTTTTTTTTTTTTGTGTAATTCCACATAATCCTTCATACCATATTTATTCACACAAAAACTTAACATATTATAATAAACTAGATTTTCAAAAGTAGATCAGGGGAATTTTTGCATCCTTATTTTGAGAAAGATGTTCTTCATTTCGGATACAACAGATATACATAAATTGATGTGTTGGAAGCAGGACTAATTTAGGCAGAACAGTTCATCGCATCAGAGAGGTGCACTTTTTTAAAGGAACCAAGGACAAGCTCCACAGCTCTTGTTTTTCTGATAACCAGATTTCATTTTGCCCTTGATCCAACATCTGTAGATTTTGCCAGGCTCTGTGGTGAAGCATAATCCCGGCAGGCATCATGAGAGGCTGTGGCGCCTTTGGATAGGTGAAGTTTTGCATCAGCCTGGACTCAGCTTGGCTGCGTCTTCCTCTTTTATTTGCTTCCTGATCCATAAATGGCTGTCATCTTCTTCTTGGTTCTCCATACATAAAGTGACTTGTGACAAAAATATTTGTTCTCTGTTAATGTGAAGTAGTAAAATGCTTTTGAACTGTTTCATGTGAGAAACACACTTGCTACATACAATTTTGCTTTAATTAAATGGTGTCCAGCCACTGGCCATGAGAGAGGTCAAATGGATGCCAAATTCCATAGTTATGCATCTATCCATGTATGTCTGAAAAGTACATGAAATAGATTGGAGAGCTAAATTAAACCAGTGAAATTCAAGTGAGAAATATGGAATACATTTTCAATGCAAGAGGCTATTAGTCATTAGAACAAACTAGCAGACAGACAAATGCGTTCTTAAACATTCTTTCATCAGGAAAATATTTTCATTAATCTTTTATTGCGGGATCCAGTACAGAGGTAACAGGATTATACCTTATGGCCTGGTCAAGTCAGAAAGCAGAACTCCAGTCCTTAATCTGTGTTACCAGCAAGGGTGATTTGATAAATAGTTTGCACCTTTCAAAGATAACTAGACAGCCAGTACAAAGATAGATTCATAGAATGAAAAAAAAACCAAAATAGACTGAGCAGTATGACTGCTCAGGGGTCCCCATGGGTATCAGCAGGACAGGGCATCACAGCCAGTCCCACCACTCCAGCCAATGAGCAGGGCAGGCTACGGGGCAGCCAGGGGCAGCCCCAGCCCTGGGCATCAGGCACCTCCCTAGGGACCGGACAGGACAGGCTGAGACCTGTCCAGGACATCAGCCTGCTGGAGTCCTGATCAGGCCCGGTGAGAGGAGCGGGGATCAAACACGGCCGTGGGATCACTGGGCAGAGCTGTGGGGGTGGGCTGAAACCAGGCCAGGATGTCAGCATGTGGGTGGGGTTCAGGATCAGATGGTCCCACGCCTGGGCAGGGCTGGGCTGCAACGTGGCAGGAGCTGTAGCTTGAGGGGGAAACAACGGTAGAGCCTCAGTTTAAAAGCAGCTCCCCTGGGAAGGAGGAACAAGCCCTCGCTGAGGCCTCTTCTGGCTCTTTCTTCACAGCAGCTCTTACCAGCTGCCCTTGAACCCAGCTGGCCAAATCCTTCGCCCTGAGCCCAGCAGCCAAAGCCCTAGGCAGGGCCATGCTTAGGACCCTGATAGGATATATACTGTGGAAGGCAATGCCTTCCACCTACTGCAACCAGACTAGTGACAAGTGTTTTCCATTTTCACAAGGCTTTGCTAAACAAGTACTAAATGTTTCTTTTAATGCCTGAGGCATAGCCCACACCTGGTCATGCTGTGACCTGGACTAGAGTGACCTAACAGAAAAAGCTGAGGAAAACAGATGCCAAAATCAGGACACATAATTATCTTCTTACCAAGTTAGCTATAGCAGCATGGGGTGATACTACATGAATCCTTTGAATGACTGCATTTGCCATCTGCTATTCACTTGCAAAACATTGTGCTTCTGCTTAGCACTCCTCAACACACGCAAGCAGTATCCAGCTACCTTCAACCATAAGCAGGAATGGTGTGAGCCATTCCTCTATAAGAGCAGCTCTATTTGGTAATATGGCACCAGCATGTGATTGTAATGAGCAGTTAATGTTAACATTGGTAAATGAGGTCTGTTCCGACTCTAGTTTCCCAGTGTACAGAAATCTCTGGAGTTTTGTTGTCAACAAGAGATCCTTGTTTGTACATTTAAGCTGGTGAGAGAAATTACATTCATCAGTGCTCATCATCTTAGCCATTCTTTGGAATAATATTTATGGTATTTTTCAAATAAGGATTAGTCTGCTTAAGGTTTCTGTGTAGTCAGCCTTTATGAACCAAGAAACCTAAAGTTTGCAGACTCTGTGGTGAAGACTGAATACAGCAAAAGAAGCTGCTCTGTTCCCTTGACAAGACATACGCTTGGATGGGATTGGTTTACTGAAGCACAGATCAGCGTTCTGACTTTTCAGAATGTATTAAAAAGGAATCAAACCTCAGGGCAATTATAAGCATGCAACAGTAGTTCCCTGCTGCCTTTCAAAGTATAATTTCCCAGTCAAGAAAAAGAAAAGAAATAACCTACATAGAAAATATTTTTAGTACTTTTTAAGATGTTTTGTATTATACAGAATAATATGGATAACTTTTAAAATAAAAATTATTTGATAGTAAGTCTGCTAGCATTCCTCTTATATACTACCCAACCTTCTTCTGATGCATATTGTAATGTAGGATTTAAATATAAAGTTTATATTTTAAAACATGCTTCTTATGTTTTTTCCCCAGGGCTGATTTCTTAATCTATTATTTCTCCTCCCAGAAATGTTGCTTGCATATTCAGATGTTATAAATAACTTCATAGCAACTGACTTCTCTTCACTTCCTATGCAAAACCACTCTGGAAACCATTACTGTCAGCATTCCAGCCCTCTTGTCAACAACTGACTGCTCTCAGTTGCTGATGAAACCATCTAGAGCAGTTCCGTCATTAGAGTCTGCATATAATACTGTTAATACCATCGATTTTTATAAATAGAAATAGAAAGCTACCAGGTAGAAGCAAAATAATATTTTGAAGATATGAGCAGATTTGATGTGGAAGAGAAAAAAGCAAACTATAAAATGCTAACTTGAAAAATATGTTTTCCAGAGTAGAAGGATACTGTAAGTGATCATTTAATTTTGAAACTTCAGAAATAAATTTTTGGCACTAGATGAAGCAAAATTTTCCTGACAGTTTTCTAGTCAAACAGCAAAAATCTATAAGCCTCCAAATGTTTTGTAATAAAGGTATTCTGTGAACATAAATACATTGGCACTAGTTTTCTTTGCAGTTAATAACAACAGTAACAAGAGTAAATATATCTCAGTATATGAGTAGAGATAATTTTGCATTAAGTTCTTTGTTTTTTAATGGAAGATGACATTCAGTTTAGAATCCTCACTTTATGAAATTCAAATACACAAAACTCTTTTTAAGATGAATTGCCTTCATACCTCTATCCTGTGGCAGCATTCTTCACTTCATCTGACTTACTGCTACATTTTAATAGGAGAGTCCAGATGTAAATGAAGAATTTAATGGCATTAAATGCTGTGATTAAATAAATAAAGCAAATATACTATTAATTGCAACAAAATCAAATTAACAATGTTGATCTCAACCGTTGATGACACATCATTTTGACAGCATTTTCTTTGGCTTTGCATATTCATGTTATTAAACCAAAGGGTCATCTTCTATCACATAGGCTGTAAATCACCTTGAGTCAAGTTCTTGTTTTACTTGTTTTTCTGAGGACTGCACTGGGAATACTACGAGAATTAAGAAGATTTGCATGTGTTGTGTACTGGCTACAAACTAAATTTGCCTTCAAAACTAGATGCCCAGTTATATAGGAAATGTGGATCCATGACAAGGAATGATGATCTTTCAAATTCTGGTAGTTTGGCTGGGTCAAAATTACCTTTTAAGTTTCTAGGAAGGAATTGCAAATTCCTTCTGCCCCTACCTTTGCAAAATGGTTGTACTACTTATACTTGTTTTCCTATTAAAAAAATCCAACACAACATTCCTTTTTCCTGATAATTATATTTTAAGATGATGTAGATGTGCATAACTTTTTTTTTTTTTCACCTCCACCCTTAAGTAGGTGGAGGAATTAGGGAAAGCTAAACACTGAGTCTACTGAATAACTCAGCACATAATCAGCAAAAAGTGAGTTCTGTGACTTTGATTATGCAGACTATGCAGTTTTCAATGGAAGATGAAATGTGATTCAGAAAAATCTTTCCACCTTGCACCTCTTTGCTTTAAATGCTGGAAATTTCTACTTGCATAATAGAATGGAAAATTTATTCTTCCTCCTAATTCTTAGATACTGAAGTTATCACTTAAGAGAGTTTTTCCTGACTGACCAGTTCAGCGACTAAAGGAGGACAGGCTTTGTTATAAGAAAATATAACTTTACAATTAAACACATGATTCTGAGTATTTTTATATCAGCTTGGTTTCTTATAGAGTTATTATTTGAATCTGACCTAGACTCAGGTCCATTTTGAATATACCTGCAGGTCCTATACGGTTGAAAATGAAACTAATAGATGATCTAATGATAACTGTGGTTAATCTGTTATGGATAAACTGGCAGAGTTGCATAGCTATTATATAAACAGCAAAAGAAAATGTGCTTAGAACAGGATGTGGTCGGTCCACAGTAATGTTGAATTACCAAAATGGGATCTGAAAATCATTCTGCATTGAGCTAATTGACTGTATTGTTTCCAGAGAGAGATAATTAACCAAAGCATAATTATAATAATGCTTTAGGATGAAGCATCATATCAGCCTCGCTTAAAATGAATGTATGTTTGAAGGGTAGGTGTATATTAATAATTCCATTTGGTAAACTGGAATTAATAAATCAAGTTTCTCAGTTGGGGAGAATTTTGTGCAAGAAGCCAAATCCAGCAACTGATCTACTGGCCTCTATGAGTTGTAGCAATTGGGTCAATTTCTAGGAGAAGATACAAGGAGTCTATAATTAGAATTAGTTACTTCAGTATTTTGCCTTGCTGTTATACTAAGCTTTTCAACATGTTATTGGGTCTATTCCTAACTGAACATTTTGGAGTATTTTCCTACAAACAACTCATTCATGGGGATGCAGTCCTTGTACTATGAAAACTCAAGTTATCATGTCTATTTAGAGTCCATACCAAAGGTGGGAAGCTTTCTGTACATTATTTGACCAAACTATGATAAGGCATAAGCAAAGTGTCAAACTTGTTCTTGATAAGAGGGGGCACAGCTTATAAGTGGAGATAATAATATATTATTAGTCTACTTAAAGTGTTAACAACCTAATCAAAATAAAAAAGTTAATAATACTAAAAATGCAGGTGATTTCCAGTTGCAACACTCAGTTCAAATGAATTCAGGAAAAAACTCTTCAATAACACAGTTAAAACTGTAAAAAAAAAAAAATTAAAAACCCAAACAAACAACCCCAAACAAATGAAAAAAAAATCTTTTTAGTTTAATACCTGTTATTCTGGTGTTACTTTCACCTATCCAATGTCCTTCTGAATCCATATGTCAACAGTATATTTTAAGTAGAAAGATGAGGGGTTAAAACCAGGTTAAAATTGCTCAGGGCAAGACAAATCCAGAGAGTTCATGCAACACAGTACAGGCAGGTCAGTACTATGCCTGGGGCCTTTTCTTAGGGTGGGACAAAAATCACACTTAGTCGGCTATGTTGGGAAAGATCTGTGGAGTCCAACCTTCCCAATGTAACAAACTAAACTGATGATAAAGAGAGAATTCAAGTGAGATTCGAAGAAGGGTCAGGGAAGTGCAATAGTTTGTGGGTAGGGATATGGAATACCAGTAATTGTTTCACAATTTAGTTCAAAATTAAATATAACTTAACTAGTCTGGATGGAGGATTCAGTTGATCCTTTTACACAATCTTATTCAAGAGTGGCCAACTGTACATCTTTACTCCAAACCCCAGACCATTCATTCATGCAAATTATCTCCTAGAGTCTGAAGATCTACATCTTTCACAAAAACTAAAAGTTGCTTTGGAAAATACATTTTTATATGTTTAAACCCACATCATGTGTCAAGTAAATGTGTGTGTGTGCATATGTGTGTTCTGGTTCCTGATATGGCAATTTCCATTGATATCGCTGTTTGCCAGTTGCAAACCTAACATGAAATATCTGACTGC
This sequence comes from Fregata magnificens, assembly GCA_013389945.1. Lineage (NCBI taxonomy): Eukaryota > Metazoa > Chordata > Aves > Suliformes > Fregatidae > Fregata > Fregata magnificens. Next base: position 90,980 of record WAAD01021001.1, on the reverse strand, counting down.
ATTCTTGAGCTGCATGTATTTTGACATCACAGCTGTTCTTAATGGGTTTCCCATGTGCCCAGTGGAATACATTCTGCCTTACTGGCAGCCACATGCATATGTAAAATCCATCTTTTTGCCTCTGTTCTATTCAGGTAATTTTTTTGGCTCATGCAAATCAAATATTGTCCAGAACAGACGCACTTGAAATAATGAGGCAATGAAGTCTCATAGGAAGGAGCTTCTGCAGAACAGGGGGGAAGGTTTTGAACTAATTTGCACACTAACCATCTAAATGCACATTGTCTTGGCAGACACCTTGCACTGAAATGAAAAAAAAATCAGCTACAGGCACAATGCCACTGGAAAGATGGACAGGAGTGTAGACAGACAAAAGATGAACTATGAGTGTGTTTACTAAAGGTAGGAGAATCCTGCCAGACTTTCACTGTTCACCCTGAGGATATTGCCTTTATGAAGGACAATATGCTATCTCTAATCAAGCTCCTGAATAGATTGTGTTTGTTACCTCCAAATAAAAAATTGCCACCAGTGTTACTTACAGTATTTCTGACTCTGCCAAGATGTGTTTATTTCTGAGTCATGGATGTATGATGTGGTGTAAAGTTGTCATCCCGAGGAGGGCCACGAAGATGATCAGAGGGCTGGAGCACCTCTCCTATGAAGACAGGCTGAGAGAGTTCAGGCTGTTCAGCCTGGAGAAGAGAAGGTTCTGGGGAGACCTTATAGCAGCCTTCCAGTACCTGAAGGGGGCCTACAAGAAAGCTGGAAGAGGCACTTTTTACAAGGGCATGTAGTGATAGGACAAGGGGTAATGGCTTTAAACTAAAAGAGGATAGATTTATATTAGATATAAGGAAGAAATGCTTCACTATGAGGGTAGTGAGGTCCTGGAACAGGTTGCCCAGAGAAGTTGTGGATGCCCCGTGCCTGGAAGTGTTTAAGGCCCAGGTTGGATGGGGCTTTGAGCAACCTGGTCTAGCGGAAGGTGTCCCTGCCCATGGCAGGGGGCTTGGAACTAAGTGATCTTTATGGTCCCTTCCAACCCAAACCATTCTATAATTCTATGATTCTATGATTGTTATGCCTCATGACTCAAGTATTCATTCAGTTGCCTGACCACATTTTGGTTATCTTTCTGACAAACACTCTCTATTAACAAAGTTGATAGGGAAGGATTGTATGCAGTATTTTTTATCAAATCCTTGGAAAGGGCTGCAGCATTCGGTCAAGCCATGTTCTATGGATATTTGATTTAGATGAAGTTAGCATAGGCTGCCTTCAGATCTAGTCAATGGCAAGGTTCAGCCAAAGCATAATTCAGAACAGAAGTCTAACTTAGGTGCCTCTAAAGTCTGCCTCCCTCTCCTAACTGTAAAAGGAACATAAAGACCAGACAATTTCCTATTCAGGTAACAACATTGCAGTAGAGCTACTCCTAATTTACACCACTTTAAGAAAAATAGATTTATTCACAAGGTTTTCTTAAATAACTAGTATTTCTCGAGATGTATAATTTCTGACACAAAGAAGTAGGATGCATCTAGAAAAGAAGACCATGACAAGCTGCTGCCAGACAGTACAAAAATGTGATATATATAGCCATGGAGTTCACTGAGGAGTAACAGTTCCTTCTCAGGTATATTACAGTGAGGATTATAAAAGTTGAGAAACTTTCTATCTGTGATTGCCTTATTCACACTGAGGACTTAAACACTAAGAAAATGACAAAAGTCAGCTAATGACAATGCCTGTCCCAAAACAGCTTATTGTCTAAGCATAGTCAGTGGAAGAGAGTTAAGTAGTTTGAAAGAACAACATAAGAATATTGGTATGAGGAGAGGAAGACCATGTGGTAAATGGCATACCCACAGCCTAACTTTGGAAGAACAGAAGAGTTTGCCTGGAATTTGCCATGTGATTTAAAAAAGACGTTGAAAGTTGATGAAGACAAAGTGAAGGAAAAGGCATCTCTTTGACTAAGAGACAAAATGGTTGTATTAAATTAATCTTACCCATCTGTTTCACTGTGTGCAGGTGTCTCTGTTTAATGAGTTGCTGTGCTACATTTTATTATTTTTGCATTATATTAAACATGGTGCTAAACAGATGACTGGAAACTTTTTATTATGCTTATTTTCATCAAAAGTGTGTGTGTGCATATATGGGTGTTTGTGTGTGGTGTGTAAGGGATGGGAGGTGGGGAAATGTCCATGTCAAGAGCTAAAGATGATGTCACAAGGACTTCAGCATTTAGGATTGTAGAGAGACATAAGGCAAGACACTAAGTTTATGGAAAATTTCATTTTTCACAATATGCCTTTGATCAAAATTAGATCAAATTCATTAAAAAAACAATTTTGTGAACAAGAAGCTTCCCCTCTTGTCAATGTTGTTGATGCTAAAAGCATTAGTGGATCTGATGAGAATGTTGTTTTCATTTAGTTTTATAACAGGTCCCCGCATTTATGGCTGATTCTATGAATTTAAAGAAAGCCACAGAGTTTGATCTGCAGTGAGAGGCTTAGCAATTTTGGCAGTGATAGCTCCAGATGGGTTTTCCTTAGAGATTTAGGGATGAGCCAAACTCCAAATAGAAAACAGATTCTCAGAGCTTTCAGATGTCAAATATCAAGGGATACAGCCTAGGTTACAGACACTAGGCTCTCCAGGCTTAGAAGTAGCCAGTGATGTAGAAGGTTAAGAAAGTTCTTGCAAACATTTTGAAATCTGAAAAAAAGAATGGATTGGACTGAGTAAGAACCAGGGGAGGATAGCCTTTATGTATAAAAAAAATACTTCTGACAAGAAAATAGAGCACATTATTGTATATAAGAACATTCTGACTTCAGATAGACAGCTCCTTGGCTAAAGATCCAAAGTAGCTAAAATCCTTGATGGTAGAGCACATTTGTTGAACTCTGTTGGATATATTTTTTATTACAGATCTGGTCTAAGGATCATCATTGTAGTGCACTTCAGGATTTGAAAAAAGATTCTGGGTCTTGCTGTAGGACAAATCCAAAATGTGACCTAAAGAAATTAATTGATGTTACATGTACTTAGGTTTCAAAGCAGTTATTTTTTCATCCAAATGTCTGAAATGTAGGTCTAATGTATTCTCTAAGAAGCTTAACCAGAAAGAACAGAAAGTGAAATTTTTACTTGCTGCAGAAGTAAAATACCCACTGGTGGCTTTCTTATTTAACCTGAGAGTCTTCTAAGCACTTGAAAGTAAGCATGTCTGAGAAATGCCTAAAAATATAGATACATAGTTCTTGATATGCTTCATTATGACCTGAACTAAGTTTTAGATATGTCTACTTTTTTTTTTCCTTATTTCTGAGATGTGTCTAATTCAGTAGGTGTATTCAAAGCACACCTGAGAAGAGTTAGACCTCTTTCAATTTGTCTCCAAATATTTATTTAATGCAATTACTGTCTAATAGGAGATGTTGAAACAACCCTGCAATAAATGACCACCAAAAACTCCTCCACTGTCTTCTTCAGTGGCACACACCCTACTTGTAAGGTACCTACTTGCAGAAGATATGTAAGGGCAGTGTAAGGACTGAGGGGGGCAGCACCGTACATGAAGTCTGGAGTCAAGCATCTTAACTGTACAAAATGGTGGAGGCTGCACTTGTCCTCTTGTGTACAGTTCTTGGCTAGTGCTTGGTAGCTCCATTCATCGTGTACGATTGCTCAATCCATTTTCATGGATTCTTTAGAAGTTTCACTGCCTGAATATAAAATTTGAGCAGTAAGTTCATGATGCTCTAAACTTCATACTGGAGTCAGGAGCCTATTTTTTTTTAAGCATTCCAATATCTTTAGTCAGAGGTCCCCCTGTAAATAGTGAGATCCATCCCCACCAGAACTTTATAACACTCAGTAAGACCTTCCGAGTTTTAGTTCCTTTTTACACAATGCATGAAGGTAACACATGCTAGCAAGACGTTGTCACGGAAGGAGTGACGCACTTCATTCATAAGAGAGAAGCAAAAATATACTTTATTGATATAAAACAGTGAGATAACAAGGTTCAGTGGTAAATGTGACAGTGGTTTAACAAGATTTGATGGCAAGGTACACTTGGTTATTTACTTCATAGAGGACAGGGTCAGACAAAACTGTCAGGGAGACCCTCCCATTGAGTCACGAGGTTCAGAAAGGATCCCCTTGCTTTCTAAACTCCTTCTCAGAGAGGAGTCTAGGGGCGGCTGGATCCAGTCCTAGTCCCAGACTTGGTCAACAGTTTATGTCTAAAGGATTATATATGCTCAATCAATCCTTTATATCACTTAGCTAAGATTTCAAAGTTTAGCATGCTATCAGTCACTTACCGAGGATCTGTTATGTCAAGGAATCTCTCAACCTTGAGGGGTAGCCTTGAGAGGCATCCCTGCTCAAGGGGAGATCCTGGCGTGCAGCCCACTGCCGTGCAGGAGAGCTCAAAGGGCTCTTGGGGTGCTCACTACCTGTGAGGGTAAGATGATTGACTCATAGTCATATTTGCATACTGACCACAGATCTTAGTTTCTTCACCATGGTTAAGTGGGTGCATTGCACAATAGCCCTTGACTGTTGTGTTGTTATCTGTCTCCTGCATCCACTTTGAGCTGGATGCAGCCATCATGAGCAGACACATCCATTATGACCGCCACTGGTGGTTATCCCCTGAGCAGGGTTATGGGAGAAAAAGGGG
>WAAD01021001.1:72466-86238 GCA_013389945.1 Fregata magnificens | reverse complement strand
AAGGGGGGGGGGGGGGGGTGGATGAGAGAGCACACCTTCACAGCCACAAAACAAGACAACACAGAGGAACAGGAAGTATAGAGTGGAAGAGAATAGGAAGCACACTACTCCTGCACATTAGCTCTCAGTGGAGATTTCCAAGACAGTTCAGGATGAGTGCTCATTCTGTTCATGAGGTGAGTGATGAGAATTATTATATAACTCTGTCCTTCAACCCTCCCTTTTACAATGAAGCTGAATCAAGTAGATTATCTTTTTTTTAAAAAAAAACAAGGTTAGTAAATGTATTACAGAGTTTTTGTACGTTCATGTGCCTGTGCAATAGTCCTTCATGAGGATTTTTCTGGTTATCCATCCCCAAGTTCAGACAGAAACATGGGGCAACTCAGGCTGTGTGGGAACTGATGAAGATTACAAGGTCATTTACAAGATAATGGCCATTATTTCTCTTTCTAAAAAAGAATAACTAAATATTGATGTCTTGTTGGCATTATCTTGATAATGGATAGCCTATATTATTCTTGTTTTATACCATATTGCTCTCATAAACTGCTGGTGTATTATACATAAAATCATTGAATCATAGGATTTCTGAGGTTGGAAGGGACCTCTGGAGGTCATCTGGTCCAAATGTCTGCTCAAGCAGGGCAACCTAGAGCCAGGTACTCAGGAACAAGTCCAGACAGCTTTTGAATATCTCCAAGGGGGAGACTCTACAACCTCCCTGGGCAACCTGTGCCAGTGCTGAGTCACCCTCACAGTAAAAAAGTGTTTCTTGATGTTCAGATGGAATCTCGTGTGTTTCAGTTTGTGCCCATTGCCTCTTGTCCTGACACCACAAAGGAACCTGCCTCTGTCTTCTTTGCACCCTTCCCCCAGGTATTTATATACATTGATAAGATCCCCCCTGGGCCAACTCTTCTCCAGGCTGAATAGTCCCAACTCTCTCAGCCTTCCCTCCTATGAAAGATGTTCCAGTCCCTTAAACATCTTCATGGCCCTCCATTAGACTCTCCAGTACGTTCATGTCTCTTTTGTACTGGAGAGTCCAGAACTGGGCACACTACTTCAAATGTGGCCTCACCAGTGCTGAGTAGAGGGGAAGGATCACCTCCCTCGACCTGCTGGCAGCACTTCCTAATGCAGCCCAGGATACCTGCACACATACACATATACATTCACACACAAACACATGTGCACATACACAAATCTACTACAAAACTTTCATGTTGAGGTATCTCCCCTTGTCAAAGTATTAGTCTCAGATGCTTTCCTTGGACTTAGGATTGTCCAAGTCTGGGATACTTCAGAGATCTTTATAGTTCTCATAAGTAGACTTGGCAGTTACAATCATAAGTATGTAATTTGTGTTCTTCTATCAAAACCTCATACTTTCCCAGGTAAAGAATGGTCCCTTCTAACATTGAAATTTTGCAATAGAGACATAAATTTGTGTTTCCTAGGCTGTATGAGGGTTTAAATCTTCTCTCTAAGCAGATTTCTCTTTTTATTGTTACAAGTATAGACATCCTTTTTTAGTCTATTAGAAAGAAATGCAAAAGAGATCAATCTTTTTTTTTTTTCCCTATATAGGACATTTTTCTATTTTATTCTTCTGTAGAAGTCATGTCCTATTGCAATATCAAATATAAATATTATACTGTGTTCTTTTCATGTTCCCAAATCCTGCTTCCTGTTACTACTATGCAAGTCCTTCTCTTCTGAGATTGTACTTGGAAAAGGGCATTGAAACCTTCTCCTTTTGCATTAAATGGCTTGGTCTGATCAAAGAGGGCAGAGGGTATTACCATAATTCTTCTTTCACTAAAGAAAATAAACCATTTGGTTTTGAATGGAGAATATCCTGAACTTTTTCTATAGAAAACTAGCTTTCTCTCCACTTGTTCTCTCTTTAGCAATTTGATTTTACAATGTAAGTACCTAATGTACTGAATGACTTGAATAATCATATTCTTCTAAGAACGTTTCAGCTAAATACATGCGATGACCATCTGGGCTTAGAAGGAGTATCTATCAAGCTTCAAATTTACTCTCCAGCTAGTGTGATTTTACATCATCATACTGTGGTTCATAGGTTTTCCTGGGGCCAAAGATGGGAAACAGGCTATTTTTTTCAGTGAGTACTCTATGTATGTACTTTGAACAAGTACTTATCTAGCCTTAGGACAGCAGAAAGCCTTGACACATTAGTGATACTAGCTAGCAAGGGTTATTCCAGATGAGAATTTCTGAGGAAATGGATTACCTAGTATATGGTAGTAATAATTCAAACTGATTCAAAAGATAAATGCTTATTATTCTCAGGGTTGGTTTGGGTTTTTTTTTGCATTCTGCCTCATCTTAAACCTCTTTTTGGAAGTTTTCTAAATTTTAAATCTCACAGAATCTTCTAGAAGATTTCCATTGTAAATACTGCAGAAAACTCTTTCCTTTTGCGTCACATGAAAATTTACTACCTTAAACTACACAACATCTTTATTCATATAATACTTAATTTAGGAAGGCAAACAAAAAAGAACCCTATAACTGAGAAAATATTGTTACCCTTTTTGCCCTATAGGTGAAAGATGCTAAATGACACACAAGAAAGGAATCCAAACAGAATCTGGCAGTTCCCAGTTGAATTTGAATTTAATTTACAGTGACACACAAGCAACGTCCTCTGGAGGGAGGAGGAGAGGAAAAATTGTTTTCACCTAATTAGCCCACCTAAAAGTAAGGAGTCAAAATGAATCCATTTCAAAGTAGTTTCAAGCTTTCATGGAAGCATTTAATGTTAAAGTGCATCAACAGACATAATGAATTAAAAAGCCAGGGCCACAGACAAAGAATATACTACTGTCTTTATCAGTTTGCTCATAAATAATAGAATCTAGGTAAATCAATGCAAGTCTTCATGGGTTCCATCCTGTACCATTTCATTTAAACTTGCTATACTTCAGTAATCCCTCTATAGTCTGCAGTTCCCTCTTCATTTATCAAATATGGCATACATCCAGCACTCTAAAAAATTTAGGTAAATGTTTCTAAAATGACTGTTCTTTGGTAAGACCTTAAATTAGGTGTGCAGAATAAAACATGTTTGGAAAATGACAAACTATAGTTGGAAATTCTTAAACTTTTATTAATGACATTATTGTGGATAATCAATAAACCATTATATTATAGAAGCCTATAATTTTTATCAGCTAACTGTGTGTCTGAGCGATTCAGAGAAAGTAAGGAGAAAAATAAAGTTAAACCACCTTTGTGCAGCTCTTTTTTTCTGGGATCATGCAGTTAATTACTTAAACTATAGTGAAATTTTAAACAGTTTCTGGATTGTTCTAATGATTGGTTTTCAGGAAAGAGTGCATTAAGATGATTCCTCCAGCCATATTCTGAAGACATTGTTCTACGTCCATCTCCAGAGTTGGAATATGGAGCAGGATGTGGCTGTGACTTGGATCCTGTTTTTGCCTGAAAATTCATTACCGAAGTCTACTTTCAACAGACCTAGTTTTATTTTTTTTCTTTTTATAAGATAACTTCTTTTTCAAAGAATGTGAAGGGATCTTGTTGAAAATAGAAATACATATTTTTTATGCCAAAGACAGGTAAGAATCTTTTAGAATTGATTTTAAATTTTTTCATAGTGGCAAAATACCAAATGTGGAAATTTTATTGTGTAGAGAGACAATGATAAAACTCTTACTGTACAAAACTTCACAATCAAGGTATGGATAGAAATGTTCTTTGACATATCTGTCAATGGCGTTTGAGTTGGTCATCTTCAGAGACAGTTCCATACATTCCATGTTTAACACTGTTGTTCTGTTTAATTGACATTTAAACAGAATGGTGCGGAGCTCTTCTACTCTTCTCTTCTTAAATCTGAAATAAGGACATACTTCATACAATGAAGTTCAGTTCACATTAAGAAAAGGTCTAGTTTTATTTCTCCTGTTACGTGTTCCGGTAAATAATTAGTGGAAACAAAAGTACTAGTCTTGCTTTTCCTTGAGTTTTATGATTAAAAGTAAAGCTTTCACAACCTCAAAACTAACTCTTTTTTTTTTTTTAAGTTTCTCCCATCCCCCCCTCCCAAAAATAAAGCTGAATTGGAGATAGATTTTGCTAACTCCCATGCTGAACACAGGAAAAAATAGATTAAGCAATGCTGCATTTATATTTGCATGTCATTGAATTTTCCATGTGTGATTGGTGACAGTGGTAGATGAAAAAGAGATGGTGCAACATATTCTTAGGTAACTGGAGAGCATGGGCAGTATGCGACAACTGCAAGTCTAGTGGTCTGAAAAATTTTAGTGAAATGTTCTTGTCTTGTTTTTCTTGCAAAAATTACAAGGAAATGTTGTGAAACACTGGCGCTATGTTGGTTTTTTTTTTAATCTATGAGTTCTGTCCATTTCATCAATTATGGTATCACATCTTGCAAGAATAGCTAACTTCCTCTGTTACACAGTACATTAAAAATGAACAAAAAACCCAGAAAATTTTTCTGAGCCCTGCTCAGTAATTTCAGCCAAGATACAAACCTCATAGTTATTCATGTTATCAAATCTTTTCAATAATTAAATTTAACCAAAAATTTAAAATACCTCCAAACACATTACACCAGCATTAGATATTTATGAGTTACTTAAGTTACCTACTTAACAAAGATGAACAACTTACAACATCCTACATATTGATATATTTATACAGGATGTTGTAATTTATACACTACAGTGTATATAACAGTATCTTATCCCTTTGTTAAAATAAATACCTAAAAAGGTTAGTTTCATGATATGACTATTGAGTGGACTCTTGTTTTCCCCTTCTTTTTTTTGTCGGTAAAACAGAACATAAACAAATAAAAAAAGAAATAATTGTAGTAGTATTTCCTTTCGTGATACAGCAGTCTCATTGGGAATTTATATGATCAGCTCAGTTCTTATACAGTTGTCTTTCACAAGGCATGACTTATTTTTCTGTCCCTGAGTGAAAGTGCCTGAGTGGCAGACTTGGAGACTGATTTATTTAATTATTTATTTTAATCTGTAAAACAAAACAGTAAGAGAAAATGCAGTGCAAGATCATTATAGCAAATATGTTTCAAACCTGGACTGCAGCTATCTGCTACTAGGATAAAAGAGTCTTCCTAGCTGCATGATATCGAGTCATTTAATGCTTTCTATTGGTTGCCAGTAAAGGAGGAAAAATATGATTGTGTTGATGGTTTTATTTTTTAATCTGGTGAACAAGTCTCCCCTGCGAACTGGATTATGATGAATCAGCTCATTTTGTGTAGGTCAGGAGAGAGCCATCAGTATTAACTTCAGGGGTTTAGTTGGAAGGAAAATACTGGCAATTTGTAGAAGTCCAACCCCACTCACAAAACAAATGTGTCTAATTTGAGACAGAGAGCATCTATGCTCTGCCAGTCTCCTGTGGAATTTCTGGCCTTGTGTAGCAGATGTGAATTCTGGTAAGAGGGATGACCAATTCCCTCTCTTACTACACCAGTCAGATTTGATGCTGGTTTTTGTAATTCTGTGCTTCATTCCTGACTTCTTTTTATTTTCTTAGAGGCAACTCTGAGTTTATCCACTGTCAGTTGACATTATTTTGTTGTCTTCATTTTCCTTTAGCTTAAATAATTCCCTCTTCTTTCTGTTTGCATCCCTAGTTTAATTATAGAAAAAACCCCTATATTCCTTTCTAACTTTACCTTTCACAGAAGAAATACATCCCAGACTTCTTTTTTCTTCTTCTAAGAAAACCTTTCTTTATCCTGCTCTTTTTAACAGGCCTTTTCTGCATTTATTCCAGCTCAAATGCATGTTTCTTGAATATTGGCTAAACAACAGTCCATACTACACAGATAAGTTGTAATCAATGCTTTGTACATTGACAGTAATATTGCCTTATGTCTATATTGTGTTTGCTGTATCCTAACATTACATTTGTTTATTTTCATATCTTCGACAAGTTGGTAGTTCACAACCACCTTATTATCAGCTCATATGTCCTAATCTTATTTCTCTTCTGTTTCTATCCAATGAGTCCCCAGTTTTTTATTAGCACCAAGTAAATGACTAGGCATTGTTCCACTGAATTTCATCTCATTCTTCCTTTGCATCCCTAAAGATTATCCATCCCTTCATGAATAATATTCCAATTCTCTCATGTCTTGCTCATGCCTTCTAGTTTCATGTTATAAATTAAGTACATTATCATATTTCTTGCATCAAGAAGGCTAACAAAAATTTTAATATTAATATGGTGAGTCCCAAGACAGATTCTTTAGGAGTTCACCACATTGTTAATTCTCTAGTGTGGTAATGCCATACCTAGATCAATAGATTTATTATGATCTCCTGCTAAAAGTCTCAGTAGTTTTGTAATACATTTATTTTAGTGTTATGGGAAGGAGATTAAGCTACACTCTCTGAACTACAGTCAAAAGTAGTATAATTCCATAAGTGTACTTCCATTTCCATTAGCCATTCTGCTTTTGCCCTGTGTTCAAAACGATCATCGTTGTTGATATCTGAAATAAAGAATTTATGTAGTTTTTAAGCAATACCTAGATTATCTGCAATTTCAGTGCTGTGTCTACAACATAATGGCATACGTCTCTCATTACTTTTAAGGTTTGAAAAATCTTATTTCTTGTGCTTTAATTAATCATTGTAAGATGTATTTTGAAAAAGTTTATGAATCTCTTAAATGGTAGTCTCATTTCCTACATGGTTTGATAAAATGTGAAATTGTTCATTTTGACAAGTAAAGAAACTGGCCCAGATTTACACCAGAGAAATCTTTTGTCAAGCTCAAGCTGACACCGTTATGTCCGTTTCCTTGGTTCTTCTTTGTTGCATATGTATCGAAGGACTCCTGTATGCCTTCTATAGCATGAATATGAAAAAGAGTTCCTTTTCATTAGGCTGTAGAATACAGAAACGTTATGTCCTATGTGTGGTTCTCTGACATTTGAAGTGGAAGATGTTAAATTCTATTATGAACACATTACTTTATTCAAGGAAGAAAAAAATAGTGTTTAAAGACTGTAACAGATCATAAATAGATTTTGTACTCATCCTAACATAGGAACAACAGGAATACAGTGATCAATATCCATTTAAGCACAACTCTTAATCTCCATCAGTTAGACCATCTCTGACTATATATCTAAAAAATAAGTCTAAACCCATAAGAAATAAGTAAAATGAAATAAATTCTTTTGAGAAAAAACAACCAAACAAACAAAACCCCAAACCCCCAACATTTCATTAGTTATACAAAGAATAAAAAGATGTTCATACATATGTTCTTATTATTACATATTAGCCAATATATTAGGTGTCATGGTAATACATGTAATGATCAGATCATGCTATTTTTTCCACTCTGTATTCTAATATTTCATTTTAAGTTTATCTGGGTCAGAAAACTGTCAGCAAAGTGCTTGTTATTGTCTCCATGTGTGATTGATGGCTCATTTCAAATATGCCAGCAGCATGACTGTATCAGCAGTGGCATAAGATATAACAGAATATTTTAATACTATATACCTTGGTATTTTTGCTGCTTTGAAAAAAAGCTGATATTCATTTGATTTTTAATGCAGAGCAGAGCAGAGTAAGGATTTCTAAATGATGCCATGACATTGGTATCTTTAACTTACCTAAAATAGCAGTAAATAGCAACCTATGTAAACAAACAACTGAACCCCATACATCAAGTATGTGATTTAAACTTGAAATGAGAGAAAACTCTTCCTGCAGGTTAAATAAATACAGATGACTGATCAAAATTAAGTTCCTCAGGAAAAAGAGAACACCCAGGAAAATTTATTTAATCTTGTTTATTTTCTTATAGATTATATTATAATGGAAATTTGAAGAACATTTTTTTTTGCTTCCATCCTACTTCACTATATATTCCTTCCTTCCTACTTCACTATATATTTCACTACAAAAAAGTAATGTCAATTCCTACAGACAACAGTTTTGTTCAGTACACAGCTGTAATGTGTTCGAAGTTCAGTCATCAAAGTCATGAGTCCTGAATCAGGAAGTGAATGATGTTCATGGTGGGGCTTTCTTCCTCATCAGTCTTGGGCCACTTGGGTCTATTTTTATGCCTTCTTAATGCAGTCTGTTTATGTTGTCTTTCTTTTCATTGCTGCCTAAATACTGAGGTTTTCTGTTCTGTTTGTTATCAATAAAACTGGTTTTACCTGATTCACAAAATTGCACTGCTGCAGTGACCAGAAATTGGCCACAGTGATATATGGGACCATCTAAGATTTGTGGTGTCATCTCATTTCTCTGCTCATCCATGCTGCATTTTTGTTCTAGTGTCACAGATAGTTCATTCCACAGCAAATAACTGCTGTTTCTATAAACTATACCAAACTGAAAACAATTAAGGCAGAAAATTCCTGACTGCCACACTGTATTGGGTTTGTGTGGCAAGGTTTTCATAGTGATGGGGCTACAGTCGTGGGTTCCATGAGAAGCTGCTAGAAGCTTCCCCTATGTCCAATAGAGCCAATGCCAGATAGCTCCAAGACAGACACGTTGCTGGCCAAGGCCGAGCCCATCAGCGACCGTGGTAGTGCATCTGTGATAACATATTTAAGAAGGGGAGAAAAAATCCTGCACAACTGTGATGGTGTGTTCCCCTTGGCCCCGCGCCAAACCTCACCCTTATCTCCTGTAACCCTGCTCCAGTGATAACCATCAGTGGCAGTGGTAATGGATGTGGCTGGTTGTGATGGCTGCACCATTTCAAAGTGGATTCGGGAGATGCATAACAACACAATATTCAAGCGCTATTGTGCAGCATGCCCACCTAACCACAGTGAAGAGGCTGGGATCTGGGGTCGGTATGCAAATATGACTATGAGTCAATCATCTTACCCTCACAGGTAGTGAGCACCCCAAGAGCCCTTTGAGCTCTCCTGCACGGCAGTGGGCTGCACGCCAGGATCTCCCCTTGAGCAGGGATGCCTCTCAAGGCTACCCCTCAAGGTTGAGAGATTCCTTGACATAACAGATCCTCGGTAAGTGACTGATAGCATGCTAAACTTTGAAATCTTAGCTAAGTGATATAAAGGATTGATTGAGCATATATAATCCTTTAGACATAAACTGTTGACCAAGTCTGGGACTAGGACTGGATCCAGCCGCCCCTAGACTCCTCTCTGAGAAGGAGTTTAGAAAGCAAGGGGATCCTTTCTGAACCTCGTGACTCAATGGGAGGGTCTCCCTGACAGTTTTGTCTGACCCTGTCCTCTATGAAGTAAATAACCAAGTGTACCTTGCCATCGAATCTTGTTAAATCACTGTCACATTTACATTTACTATAGAACCTTGTTAACTCACTACTTTATATCAATAAAATATATTTTGCTTCTCTCTTATGAGTGAAGTGCACTCACACTCCTTCTGTGGCAGCTACACCAGCAACTACAGGCAGAGAGAGGAGTGAGAATATGTGAGAGGAACAACTCTGCAGACACTAAGGACAGTGAAGAAGGAGGAGGAGGAGGTGCTCCAGGCACCGAACCAATAGATTCCCCTGCAGCCTGTGGTGAAGACAATGGTGAGGCAGGCTGTTCCCCTGCAGCCCATTGAGGTTAACAGTAGAGCAGATATCCACCTGCAGCCTGTGGAGGACCCCACGCCACAGCAGGTGGATGTGCCTGAAGGAGGCTGTGACCCTGTCGGAAGCCTGCACTGGAGCAGGCTCCTGGCAGGAGCTGTGGAGCCGTGGAGAGAGGAGCCCACACTGGAGCAGGTTTTCTGGCAGGACTTGTGACCCCGTGGGGGATCCACGCTGGAGTAGTCTTTTTCTGAAAGGACTGCACCCCATGGAAGGGACCCACGCTGGAGCAGTTCATGAAGAACTGTATCCCATGGGAAGGACCCACATTGGAGAAGTTTGTGGAGGACTGTCTCCCATGGGGGTGACCCCACACTGGAGCAGGGAAGAGTGTGAGGAGTCCTCCCCCTGAGGAGGAAGGGGCGGCAGAAACAATGTGTGATGAACTGACTGCAACCCCCATTCCCCGTTCCCCTGCACCGCTGTGGGGGAAGGAGGTAGAGAATTCTACAGTAAAGTTAAGCCCAGGAAGAAGGGAGGGGTGGGGGGAAGGTGTTTTAAGATTTAGTTTTTATTTCTCATTACCCTAGTCTGATTTGTTTGTTAATAAATTAAATAGGTTTCCCCAAGTCTAGTCTGTTTGCATGTGACGGTAATTGGTGAGAGAACTCTCCCTGTCCTTATCTTGACCCATGAGCCTTTTGTTATATTTTCTCTCCCCTGTCCAGGGGGAGTGATAGAATGGCTTTGGTGGGTCCCTGGTGTCTAGCCAGGGTCAATCCACCATACAGACAATTTCTATCACAGCTAAAACAAGTCCAGATCAGCTCAGGCCACAACAATCTCATACAAGACCTCATGCCCTGTCCCGTCAGGTCAATATAAAATCTGTGGCCTTCTACTAGCAAGTTACACTGGGTTTAAACTGATGGGGATATAAGTCATTTTGAAAAGTAGAAGATGCTATTGGTTATATTATATTCATGTCTCAATGAGTTTCTCAGGAGAAATTTTGAAATTTTTTGGTACACCAGACATCTGCCACTTGGTTTAATGCAGTAAATGATACCAGATTTTCTTCTTTAAATGGAACTATATAAAAAGGTTAATTTGCCTATTTGTTTCACAAATACTTGCTGAAAACAGAAGAGTACTGAGGGCCAAGGATTTTGGAGGTCACTTCAAATTTTAGAGTCTCTGGATATTATAATTTCTTTTCATCAATGGTGTACCCAAATTAATCTACCTCCTCTTGACCTCTATTCAACACTTTTTATCGATACCTGTTCTGATCATCTTGCATTTCTTTCCTTGTGATTTAATCCTATGACCTAGTCATGTGCAATGGGAATCCTACCAGGACAGAAGGAACAGCCATAAACATTACCACAGTGACTGTTACTATCTGATTTCTGCCCAAAGGCTTATATTCTTTGGCCTAGGGTAGTTCTTTGTCTGTGTCTCTGGAGATACATCCTTTCTCATTTGATGGTGAGGTTACATATATGCTTCTCTTATACTTTACTATAGTATAAATATTCACTGCTTATCATTTGATTTGCTAGATTACTTATTTTACGTGTGAGTTGCATCCTGTAATATGTCCGTATCTGGCAGCAATGTGGAAGTTATTGCATTAAGAAAGGGTTGACAGGATCAAAGACTTCATACATAAGCTAGAAAATATTGAAATCCCAATCTGTGCTGTTCTGGGTCACCTATTTCTTATGAAAGTTAGGGACAGTGTTCAAAACTTATTGTCAGTTGGCTGGAAATTTCAACTAATTAAAATCTTACTGAAGGGATGTGGCAGGAGAACACTTGCCTAAATACACATAAACTGAGTATAAAACTGCCCTCAATGCATGGATCTTCAACTAGACAAAAGCATGAAAAATTGCATTGGAACTTCATCCTTTCTGAGTGATTAGTTTTCTGATCTTATAGCAATATTAATTTAGGAAATTCCTGTTCTCATCCTACCCCTGTTGCTTTCTCACCTCTGTAACACAGATTGACACTGTCCTGCTTTGCCAATACTGTTTTTACATGAAAAAAAAAAAAAAAATCCCAGGTTTTATTTATGTATATATGTACATATACATGCATATATACTGATATCATTCATTAATCTAGCTCATGAACAATTGCTCCCAGAGTTTGAAAAAGCAGCTAAGTATAGTAAGTGATTTCTTAAGCAGATATTAATGTCAGAGTCTCCATATCAAAAACTGCCTCTCATTTACACATATTTTGTGTTGCTGCTATCATTAGTTATTTATATTATAGCAATTCGAAGCAGCTGTATACAGGAAATATATATATAAATTCTAGTTCATACAATATGATGAAAGACAAAAACATGTAAAGAAGTATGCCAGCAAGAGAACCAGTAATGTAAAGCATTAATAATTGTCTTCATGTTTTCTTATTTGAATTTGTGATTGCTTCTTGAACAACTTAAAAAGACAGTGTATCCTTTGTCTGGAATTTTAGGAGATATAGCTTTTTCTTTCTTTATATGATTGAAGTAAAGCAAGATGGTTTATACTGACTTCAGGTGAACAGAAGCTAGGAACCCTAATAAAGGTATTTTAGATATTAACAGCTAAACCTTAGCCAAAGGCCGTTAATGAGATACCTCAATATTGTTCTCTTTACTTACAGAAAATGTAGCTGTCTCAATGTTCAACGGGAGCTAAGATTTTTCAGACCTTTGTAAGAAATATTCTTACCTAGTAGTTAAATGGGGATATCATGAAAAAAAAAATGACAGGGGTGGCAAATTAACTACAGCAGAATTAACAACGTGAGAAGGAAAGCTGGATTTCGCCCTCTGTTCTTTTTTTTTATCAAGGCCAGATATGTTTGCCTGGACACTGTTC
Source organism: Fregata magnificens (assembly GCA_013389945.1). Classification (NCBI taxonomy): domain Eukaryota; kingdom Metazoa; phylum Chordata; class Aves; order Suliformes; family Fregatidae; genus Fregata; species Fregata magnificens. The sequence goes on along the minus strand of WAAD01021001.1, from coordinate 73,732 downwards.
CTTGAATATTTATTTGGTTATTTTCTTTCTGCTGTGCAGATGATTTAGAATTCCTCTTTAGTTCTGTCAGGCAGTATTCATGATTTGGACTTCTCATCAAAATTTCACTTGCTGCCTTCATTCAATTCTAAATTTTGATGTGCTGTCACTTCTCTGAGCTTGAAATAATTAAGTAGATAATAGTATTTTCCTGTGATAGATTTGCAATATAAAATGACTAGAAGTATTTAGAATGAACCATGTATAACAATGAACATTTTTCCTTTGGCTCATCATACCCTAAACAACATTTTTGGCTTTTAAATAATCTTGCAGAATATTGCCACCTTGGTAATAACTTCCAACTGGCACTAGATAACAATACATACAAAAAAATGGTTCCACTTCTCTCTAGCGCTTTGTCTTTGATTCTACTCGAACCTTGTCTAATGGTTTATTAGCCAAGTTCCAAAATTTTTAGTAACACTTAATGGAAAACTCAGAATTAATAATTTATTCGTAGCACCCATGCCTTTTATGTTGATTAAACATAAGTAAAGGTTTGAGGATTTGCCTGTTTAATCCTCTTTACCGTTTTCCAGTGACTCTTTAGCCTATACAAATGTTAGCAAATAGAGTGATGAATAAGTGTTTTTTGATGGCTCTAATTGGAGAACTGAGATTTCACATAATTTTATTGGGACTGCATTATTAGCCACTTTTTACTTGCATGATATTGTTTCTGTTGCCTTACGTAATCCTTATGGAAATGACTCTCCTAAAACACCACTTGTAATCAGAGACAAAGTAGTGAACTCGAGAGACCTATAATGTGAGATAAGACAATCAGAGTATTTAAGATGCAGCGAGAGTGCAGTATTTAGTTTTAATTCTATTTTATTCAATCATGATATAAAATGTTCATGTCTGGATACCATTCTGGGAATTACAGCTGCTGGAAGAAAAGAAAATCCTCATTGGTGACTGAAGAAGAAGTAGGTGTTCTGTCTCTATACACTTTTGTTAATATACGGTCTTAAAATTTTATTGTCCTAGCATAAATAACTTGTCTTTCATTTCTTCATTTTTTTCCGTAGTCATGACTAATGCTGAGATCTGCATTTCTCGTACTTTATCTGAAGTTTAGCAGGCAGATCCTGCCTATGCAGAGGTGATTTAAATGTGTGTTGTGGTTTAACCTGGCAGGCAGCTACACACCACAAGACCGCTCACTCACACACTGCCCCCCCCCCCCCCAAGGGGGAGGGGGGGGGGAATCGGAAGGGC
>WAAD01021001.1:27746-72408 GCA_013389945.1 Fregata magnificens | reverse complement strand
GCAGAGCATGGGAGGCTAGAAAAGTCCTTGACTAGTATAAGCACTACTTAGCAACAACTAAAACATCTCTGTATTATCAACACTGTTTTCAGCACAAATCTGAAACATAGCCCCATACTAGCTATTATAAAGAGAATTAACCCTATCCCAGCCAAAACCAGCACAATGTGCAAGACAGAAGAAAAGAGAACATGAAAAGTATTGTAAAAATGTAAAAGAAAGAGACAGAAAGATGAAATTTCAGACAGTGGTGAGGAATCAGGGGACTGGACTAGGTGATACTGTATCTTCTTTTACAAAAAAACCCGTCCAAACAAACTAACATAAAATTAGCAGAGACATTCAATGGGATAAGAGGTGAATTCACTGAAGTGAATTTAGACGATTTACTCTATTTTGTGAAGCACTATAAACTTTACTGTGATTTCTGATGCCATGTCTGGGAAATGTGGAAAATAGGGATGGTTTCTCCTGCCTTCCACCCATCTGCTGCTGACAGCGGAGACCACTAGACAAGCAGCTTCTGCAGTCAGCCTGCAAGACTCTTGAAGCAACCCTTACTAGAGAAGCAATTAAATGAGGCTGTTTGGAGAACAGTTAATCTAGTCCACAGACTTCAGTGGGCGCTTTCCAGCATTTTTAACATTCCAACATTTCATGCAGAAAATAAATAAATGAATGAATGAATGAATAAATAAATAAATAGAAACCTCCCTGAAGATAGAAACAGTAAAGAAATCACCAGGAGAAACCAAATCAGCATCCAAAAAGATTGCAAAGAATGATTTAAACTATTAAAATTTCTAGGTGTTGTAAAAAACCAGCAGAAACTTAAGAGGAGAAAAATAAAACATAAACTAGGCACAAATCTACCCAAGATTGCCTCAGGAGCATCACATCTTGTTGCATAACATACTGAAAAGGGCAAAAAGGCTCATATAGTTCTGCAGTGTTAATTTCGCCTCAGGCTATAGATACATGCTGAGATCTGTTTGGGCATTCTTTCTCAAAAACAGCAACAACTCCTCTTCAAATGACACCATAAGGGGTAGAATCTCTGAAATGTCAGGAGACATAAAGTAACAAATAATTGAATGTATGAAACGAGCAAGATATATCTCAAAATATTTGCTATATATTGAGCTGAAACTACTGCAGAAAATCAGTTGTGATGGTTCAGGAAGGATACTTTTGCAGTGGTTATTTCTGAAAAATGGCAACAATGAAACGTGTTAGTCCTAAGAAGATGTTAATTTATTCTTATAAATGAGAGTAGGATCAGATCTGCCTGTGGCAACTGTTCATCACAAATTCTTGAGAGTATTTCTCTCACTTACCATTCTTGTCTGATATTTCAGCAGTTTGGCCTCATCTCATTAACATTGTCCTTTTTTCATGCAGTTGATCCCTTGCTATTTCGTAACACTTCAAATACAGTAATTTAAAGTATTAAAATGTGGTGCTGTGTATCCTTGGTATAACCTCAAATCTCCTACACAATTTGGACTGATTATAAAAATGTGAAGTATAGGCTTCACCTTCTAGAGATAGTGACATTGCTCCAGATCTATACCAACTCCATTTTTCTAACAGTGGGAGCAAGAGTGTAGTCTGTTTTGTGGGTTTTACAATGCTGCCATGGTTCTCAACTTGCAATTAAGAAGCTATCTGTCCATAAAGATCCCTTAGACCAGAGGAGCAAGGAGCTTGACTGCAAGGACGAGATATCTGTTTTATTAAAACATTTATAATTTATTTAGAAAAGAACAAAACATATGGCCTGAAGGGAAAAGACCATATTTGAATCTGTTGTAAATATGCATACCACATTGAACATGATAAGTCTGATTTTTCTTTACACAGAACTTAATGTGTGTACCATGAGTGAAGGCCATGGGAGATTCCTCCCCACAGCAGACAGAGGGCCCCACTGGCTGACCTTACCTGCTGTGTAGGGAGGTTTGCTGCTTGCCAGGGCTCAGACTGAGGATGAGCTAAACTGCTGATTCTTGTCCAGCCCTCAGACTATTTTCCACTGTTCCTCTTCCATGTGAACGCTGACACCTCCATGGGAAACCCTGGACAGTATCAAGCTTGACTACGTGTCTCTGCAGGTGAGAGCGAAGGGCATAGGAACCCAGGTGGTTTTCTCCTTGGATCTTGTCAATGAGGGGAAAAGGCTTAGGTGTGGCTGGATCCTGCAGGTTAACACTTGTTTGCACAACTGGTGTTGACCAGAGGGTGTAAGGGTATGAGAAATGTCAGAACATCTGGTTCTTTAAGTTATCTGGTTAAGGATTATTCAGTACAAAAGAAATAACAAATAAGAAGGAAACTGATTAATTAAGCACACAGATCCAAAACCATTAAGGATTTTGTGGCAATGGAAACAACAGAGAAGACCAGAACCCATCAGCCACTGAGGGGCAGGCGCTTAGAGAAGCTCAGGCACCACCTTAAAGAGGGTCAGCCTGAATTTGTCACTGATCTAAAGGGGGAAACAAGAGTGACACAAGTATTACAGGATATTTGAGGTGGCTTCTGGAACTGTGTAAAACTTACTGTCAGATATATGAATGGATTTGTGGGATATTCAGGTGAAGGGTCAAAGGTGGGGAAAGGGGGGAAGCAGGAGGGATTGAGGAGGAACAAGCATGGGAAAAGGGGGACAAGGGGCCCAAAGGGTCTAGTGGTTTATAAGCTGGCAGCCAGTCAATAAACTTGTCTGATTGAGCCCTACAACTGATGATAGCAGTCTAGCCTATCTTATGAACTATTATTAACTATTTATTAACTATTTTTTCTATGTAATCTCACTCTACCCTATGTGTGAGAGCTGCAAGGTGTGTGAGTGGCAGGAACTGGAAAAGGGACCTCGCGTTACATGTCCTGCACATTTGTGTAGTATTCAGCTCAGAAGACTATTGTATGAGCAGTTAGTGATTCACATGATGGCTAAACCAGGGTCATATCTCTGTATAATGGATGCCACCTGACTGCTACGTAATCAAGGTATATTTAATCAATAGTATAATTAATTGATGTATGCATAGTCAATGCATAATTAGTCAATGTACATACAGTCAATGTGCATTTAATCATAAATATACATATAGTGTATTGTCTTGTCCACTTGAAATATTATAAACACCTGATCATGACCTGTTCAAACTGTTTAATGGAACATGAATGTTAGAGTGTATTGTTCAAGGAACTCTTCAAAGTTGTGCGCACATCCCAGACTTGATTGCTGTCTGTGATTGATGAATCTGTATTGTGAGCAAGAACCTACCAGAATACAAGTGAACTTAGAGATGGACAAACCACACAACAGATGGGATCTGTGCAGCATGCTGTGCCCTGAACAGAGGTACATTCAATGCTTTATCATCCTGGGTTTCCCAACATCAGAAGGGATGTAAGATTTTATAACTAGCTATCACCTTTTCTGGGTTATTAATCAATAGTTATCTGCCTTGCAAGTTTTTGTGCCTTTCTTATTGGCATCCAGAAAGAACCAGCACTTCCCCAATGCGAAACAGCATGGGTGCCAGCAACTGGAGTGACTGGAGTGTCAATATATGTGTGTTTTGAAAGGTACAAGTGCCAGCAACTGGGGGCACCATGGGCCCCAGGACTCATAGGCCTGTATGCCAGCACTGGAGAGGCCAGGGTCTATGTGCAAGTATGAGAGGTCTAAATGCCAGCAACTGGGATTACCTGGAAGTGTTTACATTTCTCCAGTGAATTTAATCCTGTGTGCATGTCAGTGTATGTTTAATTCACTAGCAAACTTCAAAGTGGACTAACTGAAGAGTGGAAGGACACCTGTACCTGGAAAGATGCAATGTCTGAGTCAGTGGCTGGGTGAGAAGCTCAGTCTCTGGGAGTGGATATTAGGCAGACTGAGAGCCTGTACTAATATGTGATTATGGAGGTGCTTCTGAGATGAGTGTGCTACTGCGTGCATCACACATCGACTGGACTATCCAGAAAGTAGAACACCTGTATAGTGGGTAAGGAACCCCAGGGTCCGGGCATGGATATTAGATGAAATTAGAGGCTGTGATGATGTTTGAGGGATCTGTGAAGGCGCATGTGTAGTGAATCTAGAAAGTGAGGACATATAACTTTTTACTTGTGAACTTCATTCCTGACCAGTGAGAGGAACAGGACTTTGCTACCTGTACTTAAGTTTTTTATGATTTCTGGTATTATCACATGTGGATGCTGCTAAAGACTGTGCTCTGTGGGAGTCTGTGGGGCCAGATATGTTAATGTCATCTGTGCACATGTGTGTGTGTATATATGTGTGTATGTGCCTCTCTGGGATACACACTCAGCCTTGCCACTGACTGAACCTGCAAGCAGGAACAGTGTCAGACACATCCATGGCACTGGGATGGAAAGAGCCCTGGGGACCCAGACTGCACCTGTCTGGGCTTCAGCAGCCAGGAAGGAAGAATCTTCTGTCCCTGGAGTCCATTGGACTCAGTGGATCCCATACCATCTCTAACAGAGGGATTTGGCTTTTACAACCATGGGACAAGCTTTGAGCATTGAGGACTGCTAGGAAGAGATGGAATCCATCTGATAAAGTGAGGTAAAAACATCTTTGCCAATAGACTGTCCAACCTGGACAGGAGGCCTTTAAACTATGAACAATGTGGGACGGAGGTGGCAACTCACACTGGAAGAAAGTAAACATCACTCCTATCTACAAAAAGAGCAAAGAGGAGGAACTACAGGCTAATAAGCCTTTCCTCAGTCCCTGCAAAGGTGCTGGAGCAAGTCCTCCTTGACACCATTTCCAAAGATGTTAAGGACAAGAAGGTAACTCAGAGTAGATAGTATGGATTTACATAGGGGAAAGCTTGCCTGACCAACTTGGTAGCCTTCTGCAATGAAATGACTGGCTTGCTGATGAGAGGAAAACGGTGGATGTTGTTTACCTTGACTTTAGCAAGGCTTTCAACATTGTCTCCTATAATATTCTCATAGACAACTGGACAGTAAGGTGGATTGAAAACTGGTTGAATTGCCAGGCTAAAGGTGTCATGACCAGTAGCATAAAGTCCTGCTGGAGGTTGGTCAACAGTGTTACTCTAGGGGACTGAGAGCGCTGGAACTCTTCAGCCTGGAGAATGGAAGGCTGAGGGAAATCATGTGTGTAAATAGCTGATGGAAGGGACTAAAGAAGATGGTGCCAGGTACTTGTCAGTGGCACTCAAGACAAGAGGCAACGGGCTCAAATGGAAATACAGGAAATGCCACTTAAACATAAGAAAGTTGTTGTTTGTTTGTTTGTTTGTTTTTTACTGCATGGGTGGTCAAACCCTGGAACAGGTTGCCCAGAGAGGCTGTGGAGTGTTCAGCCCCGCACATGTTCAAAACTCCACTGGACTCAGCACCCTGGTGTAGTTGACTAGATTGATCCACAGGTACCTCATTCATTCTGTGGTCATTATTTTTGTTGGGTTTGTTCTGGCCCTAATAAAAGTGCTGTGAAATATGAGCAAGATCATTCCCCTGTCCTATGGGTGTAGTAAAACTCAGTCAATGTTTAAAGGACACACTGGTGACACTAGGTCCACTAACATGACAAAAAAGTTATAATTAAAGCAGAGAAGTAAACTGATAATTTGAAAAGCAACATCTGCTCAAAGCAGATAGAGGGTTGTTCTTCCCTGCATTTCTTGTGATGTACATTTCTAGGGCTAAGCCTGAGCAATTCTTAAATTGTTTATTAGAACAGGAGTAAATATTTGATGTACACTATTTTTATGCTTAATAGAGCTATCAACACCAAGGGCATGCAATTCTTTTTTTCAGGACACATATGCAACAGCAAGTAGGCCAACTATTTTCAAATCAGATATTTCTGTCAGATTATTAACTAAAAAAAGTTGCCTAAACCTAAAGTTATTGAATTCTAAATTAGTTATGAATACTTGAAACAGTTCAGTTTGTTTGTATGCCTGTGTATTTGGAATCTGGGTTTAAAAAGAAATCTCACTTACTAATCTGAGACAGTAAAAATAAAACTGTTGGTCTCTCATGTTCTTCCTACAGTTTCTGTTAAGCCTTGTCAACCTTTTTCCTATATCAACATAGAGGCCCTTATATCTGTTTTTAAAGATATGCAGTGGAATACATCTTAAGTATTGGATTTAGAAGACTGGATTTCATAGAGAATTCAAATTTATACTTTCTAACATAGATGCCACTTAATATGAGCTATTGGATTTGACATTCTTCAACTGAAAAAAAAATTTTAAAAGTGGGAATGAAATGTTCATTATATACTTGCCTTATCATATGCTTTCAATGACTAGATGATTAATGTAAATGCCAGTGGATCATGCAAAACTTAGGAGGTGTAGAAGAACTATTAAATTTTACAAGTTAACCACTAGAATTTTCCATGGTTCCCAATATATTAAAGGCCAGAAGATTCCTGTAGTCATTCAGGTGCTCAGAAATAGAGCAATGTTGCCTCTAGTGAATAATTTCTTCTTCTTTTTAAAACAGTTTTCACCATTGTTCATATTGCCTGTAAATGGAAAGAGTTTCTATAGCACCTTGAATATACCATGTGTATTTATTTTTAGTGATTCTATACTAATTTATGTAAGCCAACAATCTAGCCTGGTAAACATTTAAGGTATGAACTGTAATCTCTCTCAGACGTCAGAGATGTTTTTAAAGAATCATTCATGTTAAGTCCTTTCATATTCACAAGAACAACTACTGGACTATTCTTGACATTTTAATGAAAATCTTATTCTGATCATCTTCTGCCTAATAGTGTCTTTTGTCCTGACAATAATTATCTGCAATATCAAGTTCCAAAGCCATTGATCTAAAACTTTAGTCTTTGAAAAATTAAACTACTTGTTCTGTCCCTTTCTGTTGGTTATATTTAAAACATCCTGTAATTCATCAGGTCTTTCTTGTATTTTTTTCAGTGTTAAGTGGTTCTAATTGCAAAGGCTTCAGAAGGCCAACAAGAAAATGAATTCTGAGATCAGAAACTGAATATGCCATTTTGTTTGCTTAAAATACAACACAACCTATTGTTACTTAATAAATTGTTACAATTCATTTTTAATCTACTTAATGTTTCAACAGTTTAACCAAAACTGTTTAATCAGTTATGATGATGCTAACACTCACAGTCTAAAGTACTTATTAATACAAAACAGATCTCTAAAACGTTGTTGCAGTTAAAAGTTGTCTCTCCTAGTATCTCTTACTTTTTCTCTGTGTTACATTCACACTTCCACTGCTCCTGTGTATTGACAAAAGTTTGGGGAGCATGGTTATGACAAGCTCTGAGCCTCCTGATGTCTTCTCCAGGATGGCAATCATTGTCATGGTGAGCATTTCTTCCTTCTCTTTGGCTGGAGGTCCATGATGTTAATGGTGATTATTTCTTCTTCCTTGCCATGGGGTCTGCTTAGGCGCATTGTTAACCACTTTTTGCACACCTTGCTCTTTCTCCATGAGTCTGCAGCTCTCTGTTATTTTCAACTTTACTGTATGTATGGCTTTTTATTATGTGTTAAATACTTATCTTTTTTTGTTGACCTTAAAAACAATTTTTCCCACCTCCTGAGTTTGCATTGTTATCATGCACGAGCTGTTGATAATTCTGGAGCCTGTTTTCATCTCTGGTATCGTCTGTCCCATATCTTCAAGGTCTCTGTTGTCACCCCAGTCTTGTACTCCTTCACATGCATCATGACCCACTTAGTGGATGAGGGAAAGGCTGTGTTGTTTACCTGGACTTTAGTAAAGCCTTTGACCATTTCCCACAGCATTCTCCTGGAGAAACTGGCTGCTTATAGCTTGGACAGGTATACTCTTCGCTGGGTAAAAAACTGGCTGGGTGGCTGGGCCCAAAGAGTTGTGGTAAATGGAGTGAAATCCAGTTGGTGACCGGTCACAAATGGTGTTCCCCAGGGCTCAGTTTTGGGGCTAGTGCTGTTTAATATGTTTATCAATGATCTGGATGAGGGGATTGAGTGCACGCTCAGTAAATTTGCAGATGACACCAAGTTGGGCGGGAGTGTTGATCTGCTTGAGGGAAGGAAGGTTCTGCAGAGGGATCTGGACAGGCTGGATTGATGGGCCAAGGCCAATTGTATGAGATTCAACAAGACTAAGTGCCGGGTCCTGCACTTTGGTCACAACCTCATGCAATGCTACAGGCTTGGGGAAGAGTGGCTGGAGAGCTGCCTGGTAGAAAAGGACCTGGGGGTGTTGGTTGACAGCCGGCTGAATATGAGCCGGCAGTGTGCCCAGGTGGCCAGGAAGGCCAACAACCTCCTGGCTTGTATCAGAAATAGTGTAGCCAGCAGGAGTAGCAAAGTGATTGTTCCCGTGTACTTGATGCTGGTGAGGCTGCATGTCGAATACTGTGTTTGGTTTTGGGTCCCTCACTACAAGAAGGACATTGAGGTGCTGGAGCATGTCCAAAGAAGAGCAACGAAGCTGGTGAAGGGTCTAGAGCACATGTCTTATAAGGAGCGGCTGAGGGAACTGGGGTTGTTTAGTCTGGAGAAGAGGAGGCTGAGGGGAGACCTTATCACTCTCTACAACTACCTGAAAGGAGGTTGTAGCGAGGTGGGTGTTGGTCTCTTCTCCCAAGGACCAAGCAACAGGACAAGAGGAAACAGCCTCAAGTTGTGCCAGGGAAGGTTTAGATTGGATATTAGGAAAAATATCTTCACTGAAAGTGTTGTCAAGCATTGGAACAGGCTGCCCAGGGAAGTGGTTGAGTCACCATCCCTAGAGGTATTTAAAAGACATGTAGACGGGGTGCTTAGGGACATGGTTTAGTGGTGAACTTGCAACAGAATATATTACAGGAAAATTTTAACTCTGACTGATTGATCAGTTTTGTCTGACCTTGTTTAAATAACAAAAAATGAAAATGTAAAAAAAACCCCCAATCCATACTGTAATTGCTTCACTATTTTCTATATAATGCTTCTCCAGTTAGGTCTAAGCTTTTCTGGCTGTAATGCAAGTGAACAGCAAGCTTTTAAAAACTGACCGAACACACTTTGAATATGGCAGTTGTATCCTACAGAGACTGTAACACTGAACAATATCTGAACATGGTGTAGATACAAAGGAAAAAATTACATCATTTAACTGGAAATACAGAAGTAGAGGATAAATATATATCAAGACTAGGAAACTGTCTTGCAAAAGACCACGCACAAAGTCTGTAGAAATAAGAAATTAACCAAGACGTCTTATGAATCCTAATCCTACAAGCATCCTTCCTTTGTTTCTTTCTATTCTGTGTATTTTTATTTTCACTGCATTGACTCCAAAAATGTCCATCATAGCTTAGAATCACTGATTTTTCTTCCAATTTTCTGTATGATTAAAGGATTTCCTAATTTTTATTACTTCTACAATATCATAATTCTTCCACATTCTTTAGTTTTGTTTTGTTTTGTTTTGCGTATTGTCTTTTTTGGTTTGGTGGGTTTTTGTTTGTTTTTTTCACCCACAAGAGTTTAGTTAGGTCAACACCATTCAACCCTTTCATTCTTTTTCATAAAATAAAAACTTCAATTTTATTTCAAATTCTCCATCACAGTAATTGAATTCTGCTAATTTTTTTCCCTGCCTGCATCTGCAATACTTTCCTTTAAAAAAAGAACACATGATAGCCTCACTCTTTTCTGTAGATATAATAAACAAAGCTTAAGGTAGCAATCAACTTTGTGCCAGGCTGAGTTGCAAAGAAACTTCTACTTCTATCTCTTCTTAAAGTATTCCAGTACTTAAACGGTTATCTCTGGAACTTTTCATTAAATTAAGCTATTAATTTTCTTTATTGTTTCATGTTTTCAGCTATTCTATGGTTAGTACATTTGTTGTAAAATCTGTCCGTGTCAAAAAAGGTATGCTACTCTTGCCCTTTAGAATTGTGCTGGTTTTGGCTGGGATAGAGTTAATTTTCTTCATAGTAGCTAGTATGGGGCTATGTTTTGGATTTATGCTAAAAACAGTGTTGATAATGCAGGCATGTTTTAGTTGTTGCTAAGTAGTGCTTACACTAGTCAAGGACTTTTTCAGCTTCCCATGCTCTGCCAGGTGCACAAGAAGCTGGGAGGGGACACAACCGGGACAGCTGACCCCAACTGACCAAAGGGATATTCCATACCATATGGCATCATGCTCAGCATATAAAGCTGGGGAAAGAAGAAGGAAGTGGGGGACGTTTGGAGTGATGGCATTTGTCTTCCCAAGTAACTGTTACACATTATGGAGCCCTGCTTTCCTGGAGATGGCTGAACACCTGCCTGCCGATGGGAAGTAGTGAATGAATTCCTTGTTTTGCTTTGCTTGCACGTGCAACTTTTGTTTTACCTATTAAACTGTCTTTATGTCAACCCACGAGTTTTCTCACTTTTACTCTTCTGATTCTCTCCCCCATCCCACTGAGGGATGTGTAGCGTTTAGCTGCCTGTCGGGTTAAACCACAACAAGAATGCAGAATCAAGAGCAAGGGTAGGAGACAGCGGCATTGGCTAACCAGGGAAAAGCTCTCTGAATCTTCAAACCAAGGGGTGTAAAATCAAGTTCCTAAGTGGAATGTTTAGAACCTAGGTTAATAGCCCGGTTTTCAAAAATGGAGGTATCAGTGACTCCCACTGCTTTTCTCAGAGCAACTGTGAAAGTATGAGTTGAAATTCTGCTCCCATGTGAAGATGATGACCCACTATAAAGTCAATAGTGCAGTCATTAGTCATTGACTCATCACATCTTTGCCCCAAATCTAAAATGACCCCCATAATCAGCACACATGGTCATCCACATTTGCACAGGAAACTATCTTTTTCTGTTTACACCTTAATTGCAGAGTATACCTTTTGTTTGTTCAATGGACATGTCAGATGGAGTTGTAACCAAAATAATGGGGAACTAAACAATAATATAATATAATGTAGGCTTATGATAATTTGTGAAAATGTAATTATAGGAACGTGTTATGCACTAGCAATGCTGCTCAAGAGTCCACCCAACCCTTCACATCTTGATTTAAATATCAAGGATTTAATCAATATGTAAAATGTGATTGCACCACATAGTATTAAGATCAGAGGTAGTATGTTTTGTTCTTTAAGGAGGAGCAGGTGGACAAGGAACAACTTGGTCGTTTCATCTAAACAATAATATGGCATAGTAAAATATAATCTTTCTGTCTTAGAACAAAGACTTTGGAGTGAATAATTGCCTGATTGTGTTAATGGTCCATGAAGGACCATTTAGTGATGCCAAGTTTAAGTGAACTTAGAGGAGAGGTAATTCCGGCAGGGGGAGATCGCGACCACCGACTCAAGGACCACCCACTCAAGAAACCCTCCGACCCAAAAGATCAAGGAAGTAAAAGTCTCAGAAATCACAGTGGGCATGCGTAGTCATTTGCATGGTAGGCGAGGAGTCTTTAACCAATCGTTTAGTAGAAGGATAATGAATATGTATTGGCTATGTATTCGTGCATGTATAAAAGATTGTTTCTTAAACTGATTGAAGGAACACGATCTTGGGAGGAGCTATCCCCCATGTTCCCGGCGCCGTGAATAAAGAATGCCTGCCTTCTAACACTACATTGGTGTTACGAGGTTTATTCCCGATTTCGGTGACAGAGTGGTTCTGCAGAGACAAGCAATGCACTCTGGACTTTCAAGATAGCTCTTGTGGTAAGCAGACCAAATCAGCATTATAAATGATCTAAAAATAAACTTATTGGTGTAGGTCACTAAATATGATTTTTCCATTACTAGTAGAAAACCACAAGTGTTGTATTGACCCCTCAGTGCAGGGACTCGGGACTTGTCTGGGCTTGCCTTGGCCAGAGTTGTTTTTTCCTTCTTTTAAAAACTTCCTAACGGCTAAGTGACTCTTGATTAGCTTGTCTGAGACTACTCTCTCTGACTATCAAATATGGTAAAGTTCTGACAAACCCAGGTACTCACATCATAACAAGTAATAGACTTTTATGTTAATTGGAGTTGGTGGAGCCTATTGTGCAACAAATTGTACAGCCAAACTGTAGGTGGGGATGAATGAAAAGAAAGCAGGCTGTGATAAGAAAGCCCATAACAAGAGCTCCAAGCAGATTCTGAGACTGAGGAGCAAGGGACCCCCACCATGAGAATCACTTCTAAATGAAGAACTCAGGACACTGAAGACTCCCTCTGACACCTCATCACCTCTCTGCTTGGGAAAGACTGTTGCCATTGGCCCTGAAATCCAGAGAAACGTTGGAAGGATGAGCATAAATAGTAGCGGAAAAGGGTAGTTATCAGGAAGGGTTTGGTTTTTTTCTATAACAATTTTGGGGTTATTATTACTAATGAGTCTTTTTGTATTAATTTGAACTCTGAGTGTTAGCATTACTGTAACTAGACTAGGAAGAGGTGTTTCTTGTGTCCTGATTCAACTGTTAAGATTTTAATTAGTCTAACAATAATTTCCTGGCTTCATGTGTCTATGGCTTGTTCCCTTAACCCATAAGAAGATTATGAGTGTAAGAATGATTACTGGGCAAAAGTTCAGGTTTTTTGCTAATGAAAGAACTACACATAACATGGAATGTACAGAATTTTGCCTAGGGTCGAGCTGATAATGACTTAGAAGAATGCCAGTTGTGATTATTACTTAATTCCTCTTTCTTTTTGTGTATATTTACATCTGATAATTACACTGCCATCTAAGAGTATCTAAAGTAGGCTTTCACTAAGAAATATAATTTATTTATATCTTGGTAGTTTGTTTGTTTTATCTCTTAGGGATAAGATAGATTTCCAAGTTTTTGATAGCCTGAATGAAATGGAAATTCTACACACACTATGAACATGCCATAGCACTCATTTAAACCTTCTTCATTTCAGTAAACTGGAAGTGAAAGAAAGCACCAAGATAGAGAACTACTTGCAGAGATGGGAAAAGCCTGGGAGAGAGCAAATAGAGTTTGTTTTCTTGTTTTCTGAGGAAGAAAAAATGAAGGAGTTAGAAGAGCTGAGGAAAAAGCTGAGGTGATGGAACTAGATCAAAGGGGAATGAGAATGGTAAGGAATAGTTAATATTGCAAATAGAAGGATATGACATGGAAAATAAATAGAAGTCTTCATGTGAATAAAGTACAAGAGTGACAGGTGAAGGAAGTGACATATTAGATGGTGATACTTAAGTTCATGGAAAAGTCAATAAATGCCATGTGACTGGAGAACAGGTATCAAGGACTGTGGATGCTGGAGTTATGCTGAGTGTAGAAATAATGGTGCTTGACATGGAATATAGCAGAAATGAAGGGGAAAACAGATTAACAATGAAAGCCAAACATTTCAACACAACATTACCTGGTAGATCCTTCATAGTAGGATCAAGTACAGAAATGAAATGCCTTTTGTGGCTAGTATAACTGAGTTTACTAAACTTTCCTGCAGTAATATAAAAAAGGACATAGACACTCAGGAGGTTTAACAGCAGAAAGCGGGCAGTGTAAATTAACTCTGTTGATGAAAAAACAGGAAGAACTGGAAAGTTAAAAATTAAGCATGGCAACGAAATAATGGACAGAACAGTTCAGAATTCACCGTTAAAGTCTTAATAAGAAGGAGGCTAGAAGGACCATGTGAATGGAATGAGCTGCTGGCCAAAGCAAATCAGCTTGGTATTAGAAAAATCTGAAGATAAACTATGTTGAAGAGTGGAAGAGATGAGTCATTTTCCCACAAGAAAATAAGGGCAAGGGAAAATGAGACTAGAGGGACATTTGAGACGTCAATATGAATGTGAAAATTACCATCAGGATGGAAGATTAGATTCTTCACTCTCACGCTTTCTCTCAAAGTGAAAGCCCTTCCACATCCCAGTTTGGTTGGACGAACTAAATGCTTCTTGCAAAACTTTGGCAAAAAAAGCAAGCACCAATTTGTTATCTGCAGGGCTTTTGCATTTGACTAAGAGCCAAATGTACACTCAGAGAGAGTGCAAAAATGAAACTAATTTGGGGAAATTAGTTCAAACGGTGCCTACGCATTTGAGATCTCTAAGGTCGAGGGTAGCAAACATGCAGGTTAAGGTCCAAATTCTCAATAAAACACA
This sequence comes from Fregata magnificens, assembly GCA_013389945.1. NCBI lineage: Eukaryota > Metazoa > Chordata > Aves > Suliformes > Fregatidae > Fregata > Fregata magnificens. Next base: position 58,269 of record WAAD01021001.1, on the reverse strand, counting down.
CACACAGATGACCATATTCACAAACTCAGAGTCTTGTTTGACAGAAAGTAAATTCAGGAACATGGATATACAGGCATATGTATTTTGTTATAGGGTTCCTTAAAAATACTTGCTGGTAAAATGGGATTTCAACTGAGAACAAAAAACCCCATATATTTCATTAGTCCTTTGTAAATTTAGCAGCTCTTAATTTCATCAAATAGGGGCTATAACCCCAAGAATTTCACTGACAAAGGGGCCTGCCAGAATCTTGAGGATTATCCAATTACAACTTAAAGAAATTTACAGCAAAGGTGACTGACTAAACATAGAAGTCTCTGAAAGCATTAGGAAAAGAGAAGGAAAAGGTGTGAGAGAGAGTGAGAAAGAGTGAAAGCATCACTTTCTCATGCAAGTAAAGTGAGGAGAATTATACCTGTCCTTAAGTTTTGTGGTGAGTGAAGTTCCATGGTGTCATGTNCCCCCCCTTTTCCTATGTGCCAATCCCATACTTGTATGAAAAACTTCCATTATTCTTATGGAGTAATTTTACATTTACGGGTGTTAACCAAAAGGTGCTCTTAATTTAGAAGCTCTTTTCTGGGCTGGTACCAACAGAGAATTAAAAATTGCTGTTAATCCTGGGCTGAGTCAAGTGAGTGGTAGATGGCGGCTTCTCCTGGGAACAAAAAAGAGGTTCCAGAAAACCACTACTTTGGAAATCCCATCCAGATCAGGATTGTCAGAAGCTTGCAGCTCTGTCAAGAGCTAACAGCCCTTCCTAGCTCTCTCTAGGTACTGGGAGTTGTCCACGTAAGGAAACTGCCTGGATGGAGAATTACTTGATCATGCATACCCATCCTATGTCCATCACAGCTATTGTGATCCCTGAACTGGCATAGGAGAGTGTCCAATTGATTCAGAAGCATTTGAGATTGACTGCTGATCAAGCCCATTTATTCTGCTTTATTGCTAACAGCTCCTGCCCAACTCATCCTTAGGCATGAGTGGACGAACCTTACTGTTTAACCCTTGCAGCTTCAGACTTGAACTTCTGCCTCAACCAGCATCTCTGTGCATCAGTGGATTGCCTGGGCACAAGCTGGGAGCTCTGCTTAACAAATTTAAACATGATTCCGTTGTTGCAAGTAAAAATTGTTTCCCTGACAAAATTTATAGACTCAATGTAAGAAAGGACATACCTGTGGCCTTTGAAAACAAGATTCGTATTTTACATACCTTTCCTATAATGGACTTTCTATAACATTATAGAAGGTGTTGATCTCTCCAGTACCTGACATTCTTCCAACACCTAGTTCAAACCCTGAGATGCAGTCATAATGAAGAATACACTAATCAAACAAGTTTTAAGAACATGTAGAACAGAGAAATTGGAAGTATTCTGAAACACTGCCATCTTGAGATACTTAAAATAACAAAACCTGAGAAAAGCAAAGATTTTGCTGTCCTACATACTCAAGAAAAACATGCTAATGTTTTATATTTCTCTTCCTAATGTATGCCTTTTTATCCTTCTTAAGCTTCTGAATGCTGTTCTCAGCAAAAAGAATGTAATTTTCTTTTCATAGAATCATAGAATCATTAAGGTTGGAAAAGACCTCTAAGATCATCAAGTCCAACCATCAACTAACACCACCATGACTCCTAAACTAGGCCCTGGAGTGCCACGTCTACACCTTTTTTGAACGCCTCCAGGGTTGACGACGCCACCACCTCTCTGGGCAGCCTGTTCCAATGCCTAACCACTCTTTCAGTAAAGAAATTCTTCCTAATGTCCAATCTAAACCTTGCCTGATGCAACTTGAGGCCATTCCCTCTCGTCCTATTGCTAGTTTCTTGGGAGAAGAGTCCAGCACCCGCTTCCCTACAACCTCCCTTCAGGTAGTTGTAGAGAGCGATAAGGTCTCCCCTCAGCCTCCTCTTCTCCAGACTAAACAACCCCAGTTCTCTCAGCCGCTCCTCATAAGACTTGTTTTCTAGTCCCTTCACCAGCCTCGTTGCCCTTCTCTGGACACGCTCCAGCACCTCAGTGTCCTTCTTGTACTGAGGGGCCCAAAACTGAACACAGTACTCGAGGTGCGGCCTCACCAGTGCAGTAATATACTATCCTGTTTAATGGTTGGAATAAATTCTGGCATTTCTTGAGAAAGAGAGAAACAAAATCCAGTAACTTTTAGAAGATTCCCCTTTTTTCTTTAAGATTACATTTGTAGAAGTTGTATTTGGGTTTGACACCCTTTTATTTTGTTCTTTTAAAAAATAGTTTTTTATTTTTACTTTTCTTCTAATCATTTGGAGATAAAAGCAGGCACAATTTTTTACAGTTTTGCTTGTTGCTTTTTTTCATTAATAAAGACAACAGAAAAGCATTGCTTACCATGAAATGCAGCATGTTTGGCAGTAAATCACAAACTGCAGTATCTCACCTTCAGAATATTTAGTCCCTTTGAGTTGTTAGTTTGAGCCAGCACTTGGAAGTACAAAATATGCTCTACCATCCTACTTAAAATAATGAAAATACCAGTAATATCAACTACAATGAAAATACTGTTTCACTCTCTCTGTTGTAATTCCAGTTATTGATGAAATAGTCAATGTCCTGTTAATAATGCTAACATCCAGCTATATTTGCAGTTTAAGCTGGTTACAAGTTTTCTGCTAAATATGCTGCAATGATTTATTTACTACCTTGTTCAAATCATAATGTACAGATGTACAGGGATTACTCTTTTCACCTGCTCGTATATAACCAGCATTGGCTTGGAATTTAGTGTCCATTCTAAGCATTCTAACAAGTAAGTAGACTAATGTAGGGACATGAAATGAAGATATTTACATTATCATACGAAAGCACAGAGAAAAAGAAAACATTATGATGTAATTTATGAAGTTTAAATAGAGGAATATTGGGACCCTTCTTTTGGCAGGGTCTGATCAGAAGCAGTAACTAGAATATAATACAAAACCTTCATCAGTAAACTCAAAACAGTCATCCCAAGAAGGAACAAAATTATGACAAAGAAGTCTTCCTTTCCTTTAAAATCAACCTCAGTTAAATTGGCATTTAGATCCCCTTATGAAATGAAAAATGAAAAGAAAATGAATGAATGAATGAAAATTAAAAGAAAAGAGATTATTTTAGGGGTCAACTCTTCCTTTATCTGACATGTTTTAGGTGTCAGTAGGAGATGAACTGTGCATAAATTTAATCTTACAGACAAGACCTCATTGTCATTAGCAGCACACGGGCAGGAAGTGCAGAAGCTCACTCTAATCTCTCACTGTCAAATATTTTTTGCTACTTCCATGACCTTTTGCAGTCTTACAGGTTAATAATCTTGATTACTTGTACTCTACCAATTCAAAAAGGTCTGCACTGTCTCTTTCTGTTGCAGGAAATAATCACAAACATGTATATTACTCTAGAGGAGTCATGTAAATGTCTGAAGTGGCTATAACATACCTAACATACCCAAACAAATAACAGTTTGCTAAAAAAAAGAAAAAAGGTGTGAAAAATAGCTATTAAAAAAAAAAAAGAGTAGATGCAAAACAAATATAGTCAGCTATTGGCACATTGCGAACTTTCTTTCCCATACTAACAAAAATATACTTCAAAAATATTAATGCAGGGATTATTTTTTTTCCAGGCAGTTGGCAACAGTTACAGACACTTTCTTTTATAGAAAATTTGCTTTGCTTCATCTTCCTGTTGAAGGGAAACTGTGGTCATGATAGTCTGAGTAAGCATGAAGATGAAATTATCTTTTACGCTTCTTTGTCTGTTAGACCTCTTAACTTAGAGGATACTTGCATACTTTTTATCCATTTAATCACATGGATACTCACATTTATATAAAAAATTAACTGGGAGAAAAGGGAAAAACAAGCCTGTAGTTTTCACAGAATTGAACTGCAAAGGAAGTTTAATATAGCAATATAAGACCTACAACTTTTCATTAGAGAAGTCAATGTGTAAGCATTTTCTCACTGGCATCAGTATCTCACATGGGGTTCAATCTAGCCAGAATATCTTTCATTTCTGAATTACGGTATTTCCAAAATGCCTCTGATCTGGAGCAAAGCCAGCCCATTCAGCACAAATATTAAACTCCTGTGGAATTTCACTCCCTAAAGCAGATAAATAAAATTTTAATGTATTTCAGCATCAATATCATTGCACACTAGGAGATATCTAGAAGATGGGTTTAGGAAAAAGTTTTTTTCTACTCAGTTCTTTCTGACTGAATCTCCCAAGATACTGCTAGCAGTTCAATTCCCAATGTCCTAGCAGGTCCTGTGCAAAACATGAGCTTCATTCCAGCTCAGAATCAGATTTTCCGTAGGGCTGCTGCTCTTTTCATATATGACAGAAGGAAAAGTCAAAACTTCAAAGGTGGCAGAAGCCACATGTAGCTAGAGACTAAAAAAACACTTGAAAAAGTCAATGCAATGTCAGTGGCAGTTCTCTGATACCAAATTTTTGGCCTCACCTGAAAAATGGTTCCATGTTTGTTGCACATAAGCTGCTGTGCCATTTGGGAACTATGCAGAGACCTTTTTTTTATCATCTCAGCTAAAGTGAACAGGGATTTCCCTCTTTTTTGCTGTTCCTCACCTTGTACATCATGGGTTCAAGCAAGCATGCTCTCTGCCATGGTTAATCTAAAATTCAGTGGCGGGACATATGACAGAAGTAAATGCATATTGATCAGCTGTTCTTTAGAGAAAAGTGCTATTGTAGTAAATAACATGGATCACTATTATTATAGTATTCATTACATTACAAAAGGCAATTTTCAACAGAGCTATTTCAAAAGGGCATTATCAGTAAATTCTTTTTGGAATACCTCAAGGTAATAATGTATAAAACCTTCTGTTACAAGGACTAGTATGAAGTTTTTAGACCATCTAACCCTGATAAAACATTTTTTGTCCTCTCAGCATATTTCTTGCAGTCTATATAGTTCTTGTAAAGTAGCTTTTGTAATTTGAAAACTCAATTAAAATAGTAGCAGGATAGTTCTACTGACTTCGCATTAAGTTTTGCTCACACAGGTATAAAATTTGTGTTTAACTTTTCAGGTTAGGCTGTAAAGATTCTTGCAGAGGTGTGGTTTAGTGAATAAAGTGAACAAGGAAATGCAAAGTCCAGATGGTGGCTAGCAACTTGGGGCATCCCTCAGGGATCAGTATTGGGATCAACAATGTCTAACGTCTAATGTTTATAAACCTGGATGACAGGATAGAGTGTACTCTCAGTAACTTTGTGGAGGACACCAGATTGGGGTAGTGGTCAGTACACAGGAGGGTAGGGATGCCATCACAGGGACCTCAACAGGCTGGAGAAATGAGCCAACAGGAACCTCATGAAGTTTAACAAAGGGAAGTGTAAAGTCCTGCACCTGGGGAGGAATAACCCTATGCACTGGTACAGGCTGGGGTCCGAACTTTTGAGAAACAGCTTTACAGAAAATGCCCTGTGGGTCCTAGTGAACAAGTTGACCATGAGCCAGCAGTGTGTTCTGGCAGCAAGGAAGGCCAACAGTCTCCTGGGCTGCATTAGGCAGAGCATTGCCGTCAGGTCAAGGGATATGATCCTTTCTCGCAGCCCTGTTGAGACACATCTGGGTGCTCATTCCAGTGCTGGGCTCCCCGGTAAAAGAGAGACAGGGACATACTGGAGATAGTCTAGTGAACGTTGGAAAGATGGTCAGGGGCTGGAGCAAAGGACGTGCAAGGAAAGGTTGAAAGAGCTAGGCCTGTTCAAGCTGGAAGAGAGAAGGCAAAGAGCAGACAATATTGCTGTCTTCAAGTACCTGATCAGAGGGTAGAGGGAATATGAGCCACGCTCTTTTTGGAGGTGCACAACAACAGGGCAGAGGCAACAGACGTGAGTTGAAACATTGAAAATTTCTATTAGCTATTAGGATTTCATTTATTTATTTACTTACTTATTTTGTGTGAGGGTGGCCAAACACAAGCCAGGTTACACAGAGAGGTTATGGGCCATCCATCCTTGGAGGTGTTCAGGGCTGAGCTGAACCTGTCCCTGAGCCAGATGACCTAACCAGTCCTGTTTTGAGCAGGACGGTTGGACCAGCTGACCACCAGAGGTGCCTCCTGACCCAAATTATTCTGATTCCATGATGCTATTTTTCTTAGGCTCTTAGCTATGCATTTAAATTAAAGGTATAGGGAGTTCGACTTTTACTCCTAATTATGTACTTTCCTGACTTAACTAGCTGAAATAAGTTGCTTCCATAAATTTCTTAAATGTAATATTGCCAGGTGTTTGAAGAAAAGAGCTTTGCTTTAATTTGTGCCATAAGACTGTTAAGTAAACCATTAATAACGATAAGCTTAAAACATTTTTGTGTTGAAATGATTAGTGGGCTTGAGTATTCTTCTTTGTAGCAATAGAAAGCAATAGCCTACTTCAAAGTTTTTAGCAGTTATAGTAAGGCTGATACTTTTCATCTCTTACTTTCAACCAAAATAACCTTTAAATGAACCTTTTTCTTCTTTTAGGATAATAAAGAAATTTCAGTCAATTTCTTTTTAAAACATCATCCTGAATTGTAGTGATTGCTACCCTGCTACGAGATCATTTTTACAAGATAGGCCTGTGTTCATCCATTAGATGTAATGAATATGTGTAGATCCAGCCTCTGACCTGTAGTTTCCTTTCTTTTGTTTGTTTTGAGTCAATATCAATTGTCTTTAGTGCAATAGTACATTTGAAAATTACTACCTTTCCAATACAAGCAATACATAGTCATATACCCAAACATCTGACACACCTCTCATATTTGCTTACTTTTTAACGTATTATATCTTCAGTGCCAGGGAATCAGATACATACAACAATAAGGAATATACAAATGATACAGTGACAAAATATTTTTTTAAGTAACCTGTCTTAGCTTTTAGGAAGTCTTGCAGGAAATTTTGACAAAATCAGTGGGTACCAGAAATACCTTACATATTATTTGTTCAGGTATGGTTATAGTTATACTGATTACAGTTGCATGTATGCATGATCCACGCATATCATTTGGATTCAGCTGTAATGAAAGGTTATGCAGGTGTGGGAAACTGACAAATAATGATGTATCTGATGGTGCTCACTGAAATTCTGACTGGAGGAAATTGTATCGTAAGGTAAATATATATATTTAGGATGTCTGGTGCTATATAATGAAACTTGCAAAGAGGTATTTGTGAAAGTAAATTCATTTCCATTATAGTCTTTATTGATTTTTCATTACAAAAGAGTGATTCCCCCTCCCTCCCCCCAATATATTTGGAAAGTGAAAATCTTAAGAAACAACGTAAGAATGTGAGAAAATGGAAAGAAATTTGAGTACTGAATATTTACTGGGCCACATGTGAGGGGAGGAAGGTATTTGTTTTCCTTGTTAGACTTAGGAAAGTTTCAATAAGCATCTAACTATACAAATGATGTAACTAGTCAAAACTAAGATAATTAACATCAGAAGAGTGAAAGGTAATGTCAGGATGTTGGACAACTCACAGAATAAGAACACTTTCACTGGGACTAATGAACTCCCAATCAGATTCTGCAGAATGAGTGTTTCCAGTGAATGGCTTTCTAAGATTTAAAAACAATTCTGCAGAGAGAACATATCCTTTCCTTGTAAAAGTTTTTAAATGAAAGTTTTAGAAAATTTAAAATATTTCTTATAAATTTCTTTAAAGGTGGTAATGTATCAATTGTAAATATATATATATGATTGCTAGTAAAAATATAGATCACTGTATATTAGCATTGTTTACTGTTAAACAGAAAGTTTGTATCTGCAAAGGTTAGTTTCATTTTATTTTTGCAAATCAAATGCTGTAATATTTGTTGCTTTCTTCATATTTAACCTGTTGGGTTTTTTTTTCCTTTGAAATGAATTTGGAAGTATAAGCTCAATTATACCTGTGATTTGAAAGTACTCAATTTGTGAACTGCATAGGCCAATAGAAAACCAAACTGTAATTATGCTGAATAGATGAGACAATACCAACAGCATTTTAAAAATTTTGAAAAGCAGTAGACATGCAGTCAATACAACATTCATAATGTCAGGCTGGCTTGAGATCAAATGAGCAAAGAATGGAAAGGAGAATGAGAACTTCTTTGTGGAGAGCGTATTAGAAGATAAGGCTTAAATTAATGTCTCAGGACAATACATTCAAGTCATAGGCTACAACTAGACTTCAGAATTAAAAAAAAGGTGGATCTAGATCATGCAATAGGAGAGACCTGACATGTGAAGAATGGTGAAAAGCAAAAAAAAGTGAAAAGAAGGTGGAGGGGAGTCAGGAAATGCAAAAGACATGACAGCAGGGAAAATTCACAAGAATAATAAATAGACCTGTGATGGCACTTGAGGGCTATGAGACTACAACTGACTGCAAGAGGATAGCTGCTGTTGTTAATAAAATGGCATCAAGAAGATAATTTAAATTGTCAAAAGGTCTGAAAAAATGTCATGCTTGTAACATAACTTGTGCTTTGTATTTATTCTCTTTAAAAACAGACCTGTTTTATGAAAAAAAAAAGCCAACAAAACCCCTTCAAAATAATAATAATAATTTAAAAAACCCCTGTATCTTTATGGAAGGCAAAAATTATAAGCAGCAGCAAAACTTCTTTAACGTTTTAGTGCTGGACTTACATCAAAATGGATTGTCAAAAGAAAACCAGAAGAGACCAGGGAGTGAAATATGTTACCCACTGCTGTGGATGAACAAATCCTGGGGAGGTATGAAGCAGAGCTGTTGTAAAAGAAAGAAAGTTAATTGGCCACAAAGGTAATGGAGAGGATTGAAAAGAAAAGGAAAAAAAAAGGCAATTTTTATGCTGCCACAGATCAGGTATCAATTAAAGAACTTAAAAAGATGGGAGCAGCATTGCAAGGTATAATAATAAGAAAGGAGAAAATCAGACATGGACTAATAAAGTCACCACCACCAATGGCAGAAGAAATTGAGGTCTTAGGTACCACTGTTAAAGACAGTTGCAGCCATATGTGACGGCAACAATAAAAATTCATGACTCAGGTCATCTTCCCTCACCCTTCTATCACAAAGTCATCCATTCTTTTTTCTAACCATTCAGGTGCAACTTCAGTGTTATACTCTCCACTTCTTCTATCCTTAAAAATTAGAGTTCAGTCAGTCTGCCTTATTACCAGATCTATCCCTTCCACGTGGAGTCAGAGCATTCATCAGAGGCCCAATTCTTTTGGAACATCTGATCCAAATCAACACACTATTTTACATCTGCCCTGAAGCCCAGAAGAGAAGGGGTTTAATTCCAAGTCCATCTTGGAAGTTCTTAGAATTTTAGTTATTAGGGATACTGCTTCCTATCCAGGCAGGTCCTGCATATCCTGACCTTTTCTCTTACTATTCGTTCAGATGCTGCAGCGATTGGACCTTGGTGACAGACCCTTGAAGCCCAAAATGAGACACCCCAGTTTAACTTCTGGTGTGTGACAAGAAATAAGAATCTTGGAATAGCACCCAAAAGAGGCATTACATTGAACAGCCAGGTGCTGACACCTAGCAAATAGAAAATTATTATGAAAAAGATTTGACTGAAATTGCTTTTTTCCCTGTGAATGAGAAACTGCAAGAAGGACTATTTACATGGGATCTGCAGTCAGAAACAACAGTTCCGGCAGTCAAAGCTTCTACCCTATTTTTCACAATGGCAAATAGGTGATGCTTTAATTTCACAGTAATGATGGCAATTTTTGTTTGTTTGTTTACCAGGATAGTTAAGGACTAGGAATATTTGTTCAAGATATAGAAGATACCTACTGAATTTCTCTTTTTACCTGCAAGGACACAACTCCACATTTTTTGTTGTAATACAGAGTGCCCTGAGCACCTGACCATAGGATGTTGGCCAGAATGTGGGGGCAATTGTCAGCCACACCTGCTAAGATGTGCTATAAACTATTTGTACTGGGTCTGGCTGAGGGGGAGCTGGTTTCCCCACGCCAGCCTGCTGTGCTTTGTGTTGGTGGCTGGAGGCGGCACCAGTGTCTGGCTGTGGCCGGGCGGTGCCTGCCCAGCCCCGGGGCTGGCGCTCTCTCNCGTCGCTGTGGTGAGAGGTGGGGAGTGGGGTCCGTGTTGTCCTTTCCCTTTTGTTTCCGCACGTGGTCTTTGTTTTATTAAACTGCCTTTGTTTTGACCCAGGAGGTTTCTTTCCACCTCATTTTCTCCCCCTGCCCTGCTAAGGAGGGGAGTGATAGAGCGGCTTGGTGGCACCTGGCGTCCAGCTGGGGTCAAACCACCACACTATTTCAGGTTAATCGACCTTGGAAGAGTGGGAAAAGTTAATGCCTTAACCACAATTTCAGGTTTGGGGGGATTTTTAATCACTGACATTTTTAAAAAGGGAGTGGATCACTTACGCAGGTGTTTTAAGATAAAATGGCAGTTATGATTTCATTTTTTGGTCTATAAATATATTCCATGAGTCTAAAAAATAGAACTCTCTCCCTTTCTGATAGTTTGAGAAAATGCCAACCATCTGAGAATGAAACCAGACCCTTTCAGGACTTGGAAGAATATCAGTAAAACTTTCTCATTGGTTTAGACATCTCCAGGTTAAGTGGCAGCTGAAAAGAAGTTTTAAGGTTTGCAGTTTTAAGTTTAAGAGGTCACTGAAGACAGTAAGCATGCAAATGTTCTGAATAACTATGCTTAAAAAAAAAATCTTATCCAACAGGATGTACACAGTGAACTTTCTATGGTCTAATGGAAGCAAGAGATTTTGCCCTTTTTAATACCTGACTTGTAAAAATCATGGGTTGGTCATTTTGTTGTTTGTACATGGATACTTTTAAGGTAAGAATAATTCACAGAAATCAAACTTAATATTAAAAATGTATCATTATTAGATAATGATTTTATTGGGTAGTTACATAGTGTAAACATTCAAAAGAATTTGTATTATAACTTCCCAACTGAGGTAGGAACACTAATGTATTTTTTCAGATTTTTTCCTGAGAATCTCAAGATTTCCAAGATGTTGCGGCATGAGCACCAAGAGAAAACTCCAGCAGGAAAAAGAAGTAACCTGAGGAGATTACTAAAAAAGAGGAATATAAGAAGGTTTCACCCATCCAGCACTCTGTGTCAAGAAAAGAAAGTGTGACCAAGAAAGGGAATTCTTATACTTTTGACCTTGTAAGAATCCATTTGCTAGCATTCCCCTTATACTGCTGTGAAAAAAAAAAAAGAGAATAAGGTCCACACTTTTACTGACACCATTGGGTTGCTTGTCACATTTATAAAAAGGTACATTTTACCTTTTTTTTCTCTTTTTTTAAGATGCAATATTGATGTTTTTATGTTAAGGCCAGCTATGGTTCAAAAATGTTCTGCTTGCACAGCCAGTCAGTTTGCATCTGACACATATCTATGTGGTTCAATTGCTCTATCAACTGGCTTCAAATGATGACAAGCAACCTGAACAACTCATTATCTGCCTGTGCAATTTGTCTTCTATAGTGGCTAATCATTAATGTAGCAGACAGGTTTTGTATCTATTTTGATGATACATCTGTAGATGTTTAACAGCTTGAATGACAGGAAGGTCAGGGAACAACCCAGCTATACTTTGGCAGTTTCTAATCAAATAAAAATATCACCTGAGATTCAAGCTTAATAATTTTCCTGCCAAAAAAGCATGCAGAAAACTGAAAATAAGCCAGCCCTTGAAGGTGTCCAATCAGCTCTATAATGAAGAGCACTAACAAAGGTAGTGCAGCGGCTGTTAGAATTATTAACTTTAAAAAAAGGAATAGCAGAGACTTTGGATAATGCTTTATAGAATTGTTATAGTGATTTTCCTAACGGTAGAAAAGTAAGTACAAATACAGAAAAGCATGAAGGAAAAAATAAGCCCAGTGAGGAAATAAATCATTATTCTGAAGTGAAACTAAATATACCCAGACCTCAGATTATGAGGCAACAGAAATTTGACCTGTAAAGGTATTAATTCCAAAATAAATTCTGCAGTCCGAAGACAAATGTCAAAATGACTGAACCACTAAATGAAAATTTTGACAGAAGATATTAAATGTTCATTGTAGAGCTGGGCAAAATTATTTCTAAGTATTTAGAACATCTTCATACAGTGAAAAGACAATATTGTAGCTTCAAAGACTAATTGTTAATTACTCTAGGAAAAACAGTTTCTGGGAAATCCAAGGTAATGTGGGGAATATATCCTTTCTTACGTCTCCTCTCTCACAGCTGATAAAAACTTCCTGTGTGCAAAAGGAAAAAAGGGGAAAGCAATTTAGAGTAAAGGGCTGTGTTTTGGGCCCCTCTGGGTTTTGGTAAAGTTAATTCTATGGTGTCTATTAAGAATTGCTGTGATTTTCATTCATCTGTTTACAAACTTTAAATATGTCATATTTATATAAGATTCTAGCTCTATACAGTTAGGATGACTTTTTGCACTTTACACCCAAAACAAATATAACATGAAGGGGTAGTAATTGCACATAGTATTTAGCTCTTAGGTGGAAAGTAATTTGCATTGGAATGTTTGTCTTTCACAAACATCTAGAAATAGTCATGCTTATGACGATATGATTGATATTGATAAATCGATAACTCAGCATTTAAAATGTCAATAACCGTTTTCATACTATGATATTTCCTGCAGCTATTAATGCAGTCTAATGGATCAACAGAAGATGCTAATGCAAGATTTGCTCTAAGTGCAAATTCCATTCTTATTTTATGTATTATCCTTATTAAAAAGAAAAGCAGTTTGAAAAGATTTAGTAGGTTGTTCAGCTGCATGTTATATAGGTAGAAAGAAATTAACTAATGTTTTTACAAAGCCTGAGTACCTCAGCGAATTGTAGGTTTTTTTTTTTCCCCGCATATGTATCATAGATCTGCTTGAATATATGAGCAATCTCACTGCAACTCTCACATATCTTATATGAGGTAAGATTGCCTCACAGTCTGTCCCAAATCATCTAAATATATTTAACACATATTTACATATTCAACCTTATGCACGGAATTCAGTAGGAATTATCTGTTGTAGTACTTCGTTAAATTGAGATTTTTTTTTTTTCTTTTGAAAATACCTATAAGAAATCAAGCCTTGGACCTCTTTGGAACATTTGATCTATGCATTAGAGAATTATTGCCTTCTTCCATACTATCCTCTCTGGCCAATTCAGAGCGTATATTAAATGCAGAAGGCCTCCCTGGAACAACCTGTTCAATTTTTACCCATTATGACATTGTAATCAATATCATGATTTATGAATAAAACTATCAGTAAAGATTTATGTCCAGTTTTCCTTCATTTAAAATGTAAATTTGAGGGTGGGGGTTGTTCACTTATGCATTTGAAACCTGTTCTACAAATAACAGTGAGTCCATACAGCAGTTGAAGATATGTGAAGATCACAGTCCTAAATTGTTAGACACCGTAAAGCATCACAAAATCACAGGATGGTTGAGGCTGGAAAGAACTTCTGTAGGTCATCTGGTCTAACCCCCCTGCTCAAGTGGGGCCACCTACAGCAAGTTGCCTAGGACCATGTCCAGAGAGCTTTTGAACAACCACCCTGTGCCAGTGCTTAGCCACCCTCACAGTAAAAAAGTGTTTCCTGAAGTTCAGATGGAACGTCCTGTGTTTCAGTTTGTGCCCAATGCCTCTGCCAGTGGTCCTGTCACTGAGCACCACTGAAAAGAGTCTCACTCTGTCTTCTTTGCACCCTCCCTTCAGGTATTTATATACAGTGATAAGATCACCCCTGAGCCTTCTCCTCTTGAGATTGAACAGTCCCACCTCTTTGAGCCTTTCCTTCTATAAGAGCTGCTGCAGTCCCTTAATCATTTTCTTGGCTCTTTGTTGGACTGCCTCCAGTACGTTCACATCTCTTCCGTACTGAGGAGCCCAGAACTGGACACTTTAGGCCAGGTGTGGCTTCACCAGTGCTGAATAGAGATCATAGGATCATTGACCTACTGGCAACACTCCTCCTAATGCAGCCCAGGATACCATTAGCCTTCTTTGCAGCAAGGGCACATTGCTGGCTCATGTTCAACCTAGTGTCCACCAGGATCCCTAGGTCCTTTTCTGCCAAGCTGCTTTCCAGCTGCGTGACCCCCAGCATAAATTGCTGCATGGGGTTGTTACTCCCCAGGTGCAGGACTTTGCACTTCCCCATGTTGAACTTCATGAGGTTCCTGTCAGCCCATTTCTCCAGCCTGTCAAGACCCTTCTGGATGACAGCAGAACCCTCTGGTGTATGAGCCACTCCTCTCAGTTTGGTGATGTCTGCAAACTTGCTGAGGGTACACTCTGCCCCATCATCCAGATCATTAGTAAAGATGGTGAACAGATCTGGACCCAGTATTGATCCTTGGGATACACCACTAGCTACTGGCCTCTAATTAGACTTTGCATCGCTGATCACCATGCCCTGGGCTTGGCCATTCTGCCAGTTTTACAGTCACCTCACTGTCTGCCCATCCAGCCCGTACATCAACAGCTTCTCTGTGAGAATCTTATAGGAGACAGTGTCAAAGGGCTTACTGAAGTCCAAGTATACAACATCTACTGCTCGCCCCTCATATACCAGGCCAGTCATGCAGGCCACTTATCATAGAAGTTTATCAAGTTGGTCAAGGAGATTTTTGCTTGGTGAAGGCATGCTAACTACTCCTGATTATTTTCTCATCCTTAATGGGCCTAGAAATGCTTTCCAGGATTAGCTACTCCATCACGTTCCCAGGGACTGAGGTGAGACTGACTGGCCTGTAGTTCCCTGAGTCTTCCTCACCCTTCTTGAAGATAGGAGTGACATTTGCTTTCCTTCAGTTTTCTAGCACTTCTCCCAGTCATCATGATTGATCAAAGATTACTGAGAGTGGCCTCACAATGACATCTGCCAGCTCCCTCAACACTTGTGAATGCATCCCATCAGGACCCATGGACTTATGTATAGCCATTTTGCTTCATTATTCCTCGTCCTGATTCTCTTCCACCAAGGGTATATCTTCCTTGCTCCAGCCTTTCCCCCTGGTCTCTGGGACCTGGGTTTCCTGAAGGCCAGTCTTGCTAGTAAAGACTGATGCAAAGAAGGCATTCAGTACCTCAGCCTTTTCCAGGTCTTGTTGAGCAATGGGCCCACATTTTCCCTCGTCTTCCTTTTGTCACCTATGTACTTATAGAAGCCCTTCTTGTTTCCTTTGACATCCCTGGCCAGATTCAGTTTCATTTGGGATTTAGCTTTTCTAACCATCCCTGGATGCTCAGACAATGTTTCTGCATTCCTCCCAGGTTACCACTCCCTGCTTGCTTCCTATCCCTCTATGCTTCCTTTTCCTGTTTGAGTTTGGTGAGGAGCTCCTTCTTCGTCCACACAGATCTCCTGGTATTTTTGCCTGACTTCATATTTGTTAGACATATTTGTTAGAATTTTTAGACACTGTTAAACATCAGTTGTTATAAGCATCCAAGCTGCAAGCGTGTTTTGGACTTTATTCCTTCCAGACAAGATTTTGTTCAACTGGAACATTTAGAAATTTTTTTCAAAAGTTCAAATTTGTGATTTCTTTTTCTTTTTAAATAAGATTTTTCTGGCATAGGGAGAAAACTGCTCTCAGCAGTTTAGTCACACTTCCTTCAGGTGGTTAAAATAGCTATCTTCACAGAACTAGAACCATGAAAATCCTGTAGTGGTAGGTTCTTTAAATTAAGTTAAGAAACTATGGAGAAACCTAGCAGTATTTTAAAAGCACTCGTCGAATGAGGTAATAAAGTTGAGGAAGTCTTTGTACATGATTCATCTGTTTTATTACTGGGTATTATGGAATTAAATGCAGTTTGTGCTAGGTGTACAATGACTCAGAGTCCTGCCTAAATTAGAGTCTATTGTGCGGTGTATTGTCACAGGGAGGAAAACCAACAGTGCGCCTGCAGGTGCTTTTAAAGGTGCTGGTTCAGCATGAAAGAGCTGATATAAAATGCAGTGGTTACAGTGTTGCTTGTATATGTTTGTCCTTTGGAAAAGATAGACTGTATCCAATTATAACCTTGATATGATGTTCATCTTCAGACAAAGCATGAAAATTTGTAACCGCAGCAGCATCAATGACAGAGTGAGTAGTTTAACCTTTGTACCTGAATGTTCTCTTACACCCACGTCTCAGAATAACCTGCTGGGTATCAGATATCTTAATCGTCTGCTGCTACGTATAAAGAGCACTCATACTATAGAAGTGATACGGAAGAGCTTGCAGCAGAAGCATCTCTAGTGAAAAAAACTCTCAGGACTTTTCACATCTATCTTTTTGAGGCGTAGAGTTACTAGGAGGCTTGGAAGAGACAGCCCCCCTTTTCTGCCTCATGTACTAATAAGGCTTGTGAAAAAAAGCTCTCACAATTCAGCAGACATTTTTCCCCTTTTTCCTCTGTCATATCTGCATTGTGCTTACATCTCTCCTACATAGAAAAGAAAAATTAAACTATTAAAAATATTTAATTTTTTAAGAGATTGTTCTACTTCCTGTTAGAATCCTCCACAAAATTTGCTTGGAAATCTTTGACAGGGAAAATGAACAGTTAGAATCAGATTTCAAAATGACTAGACAAAAAGATCGTTATATTTTAGTTTTAACTATATATGCATGACACTGATTTTGATCAGAATCCAAATCTGAAGTGTTTATGACCACCTTCACTTTAAAAATGTATGTCATAATGACATATCAGCTATGAGATATTACATAAAATTAGTATTTTTCAGAATAGGTGCTTTTGTCTGGACTGCAGCCTAGAGTCAACATGGGCAGTAAAGGATGACATCACCTAGACTAATATATATATCTTGACTGGTAGGGTGTTCTCCTGGAAAGTGGAAGAGATTTATTAGAATCTCCTCAGACAGAAGAGAGAATTTACTGCAAAGCAAAGTCCTTCACAACTAAGTTAAGGTGTTAAAGATAACCCCCTTTTCTCTCTTTGTTTTTAGAAACAATAAAGTCACAACTCCTGTTTTGGAGGAAGGGACAGATCCTAAAGTTTGTGTTAGGAAGATCCTAAGCATAACTATATGACTGAATGCCTGTGGCTATTTTCCAACACAGGGAAAGCATTCTGGGAGAAGGAGTTGTCTGTGCAGCCAGCTGCAGGTGTTGGTTTATATTTCTCTTCTAGCCCTGTCAGGAGTGGACTGGTGGCTATTACAGGGCCAGTGGCATTTGAGTTTTGAGTTTTTCTGAGACACGCTTTTCATGTGATTTTTTACAGTTCAAAACACCTAACATGATGAAAGAGTGATGCCTTTGATCAGTGGGCACTAGCAGCATGTGTTGCCTTGGGACACAGCGTGAGGGCCTGTTGACATATTTGAAGGTGCAAGTCCTGTTCAGACAGTGGCAGAGGACTATGCCAGGTGGAAGAAGTCATGCATGACACATTCATACTGTGTGTTTGGGACAGACTGTGGAGCAGCTATTCTGTCAAATCTGACATGATTTTGTTTTGGAAGGAAATAGCTGGCTCACTCCAGGGGGGATCCAAGGGCAAATGAGCACATACACACAGGGATGATTAAGGGATCAGGGCCCTAGAGAGAAACAGGGAGCAAGGCAAGCAGACAGTGTGAAAACATAGCCCGTACCTATACCACTAAGTTAAACATACTAGCTCTACATACCATCACTCCATATTACCAAGCTTCCTGAGCACAAATGTCCTGCTTATGTAGCTTACTGTAAAATGGAATTCCTCCATCAAAAGTTTTGACCATTGGATTTCACTATAACAGTACTGTGTTATATTTTTCATGTCTTAAAACAGTGTTTCACAGGAAATAATATACTGAAGTGCAAAATAAACAACTAATTTTGAAACCTGAACTTTACCATTGTGCTACATGATGTTTGTATACAAAAGAAATGGGTAGTAAAAAGGTATCCTTTTGACAGCAAAAAGAAGAACAGTTTTTTTTTTCCCATGGTATGATGGTCATGTAGGTGTTAGTAATTCTACCCAGAGTTATCACTCCTTGCTTTAATAGGCTCTATTTCTTATAGAACCCCCATCAAAAAACAACAAAACCCCCTGAATTTAACAAGGTACTACAATGGTTAAATCCCACTGAATTCAGTGTGTAAGGTTGAATGTGTAAACATGTGTTAAATATATTTAAGTGATTTAGGACAGACTGTGAGACAAGTTTATCTCATAAAAGGCATTACTGAATTGACAATCCTTCACGCTTTTATTAGCTACTAAATCTAAAGAACATTCCAGTAGAATTGACCTAATCCAAATAGCTAGAGTCCTTCACTGACCTCAGGTGAGTTCATTAGTGAAAGATATGATAAACTTTCCCTACCTTTTGCAATAAATTTGGAGGAAACCTGCTATAATTTCTTGAAAAAGATTTTGTTTAATCTCAGTAATAAGCTTGTATAGTTTGTATATTTCTATATTTGATATAATTATTTTAGTATCCTTCTATTCAGTGCATAATTTGACCAGGCTTTCTGCTCTTTGAGAGAATTTCATTCTCATTAACCACAGTTTATTTTTGCTTTCAGAACACTTCATTTTTGTGTACACTCCCCTCTTCCATTATTATTACTGAGAACTATATGGTAGAAGAATATGGAACAAACAAAAACTTGTTTTTTCTTCAAATTCTAGTTACAAATCAGGAATATTCCCAGCTCTATCCATCATTGTAATGTATTTTGTTATACCATGATTAAGTGAATTTACATTGCTGTGAAAATGGCTTGGGTTATGGAGGTATCATTCTTCCATCTGGTCCTTTCAAACTCACTTCCATTTTCTGAGTTCTACTAGTCTTTCTTTTCTGAATACTTTACTAAGCCTTTTTTTTACAAACTGCTCTTGATCTAGCATTCCACTCTTTTCCAGTTTGGCAATTATCGTTGCTAGATCTGGTCAAACGGTGATATACCTGATGAATCTCAAAAGTAAGAAATACTGTTTATATAAGGTTATCTTGAATTACTTTTTAAAATTCTGTGAATGGAGAATGAATGGAGAATGAATGTGAATATTTGGATGTAGGAGCACCAGAACAAATGACAGAAGCCTATAGTAAAGACATATATCAATGCCAAACAGACTAACAGGTCAACAAGATTACAACATGTCTATGTGCAGCTTCTCAGGACACACAAGCTGGGAAACAAAGGACAGCAGTTGATGAGGCAGGATGGAAAGACGAAACACTGTCAGGTACTGAAGATTACAAAAAAGATATATCCAAAACCAACACATTATCATCAATTTAAGAAGAACCAAGGAGACGTGATGAGAACTTGATTGATGCCATTCTCTGTCCCGCATTTCATTGCAAGGATATCTGTGCAGACCACCCAAATACATATGTCACAGTGCCTAAAGACCAGACAGATGACTTGGCTATATGTACCTTGGAGTCTGAATACTGAACAAACTACTTAGGCAGATGTTTCTTGGTGCTTATGAATATGCAGGTATGACAGTGTGAGCAAGTGAAATCGCTTAAAATAAATAAATAAAATATATAATGCTTCAGTGTTATTTTCTAAAACTTAAACAGTCTTATCCCCTATTAAAATCATAGGCTTATATGGTGATTCAGCTGGAAGTGACCTCAGGAGGTCTCTAGTCAAACCCCCTGCTCAAGGCAGAATCAGGCATGAGGTCAGACCAGGTTGCTAAGGTTGGCCATTCAAGTCTTAATCACCTCCAAGGATGGACACTGCACAGTATCTCTGGGCAGCCTGTTCCAATGCTTGACTGTCATCATGGTGAAAAAGTTTCTCCTTACGTACAGTCTGAACCTCTCTTGTTTCAACTTATGCTCTTTAGCTTAATCTATTTGTGTGGATAACAGGAGCTAGAACCAATACTCTTGATAGCTTGGAGGTAGAATGCACAGGTCCTTAGATTAGGACAATAATTTGCTCTCTGGCTTTGTAGTCCTTTGAATAGGTTAATTGCTCAGTAAATAACTTTATTATGTTTCATATCTGGATGAAATCATTATTTACCCTAGTGAACTATAGTGTGGACTTGTTTTTTTAGAGTCCCTGTTCAGACATCGTTGTATAAACTCAGCATTAAAAAAACCATTCTTTGACTTTCCCTTAATATGTTGCTTAACAAAAAGTCTGCTCTTTAAAGTATCTGTTTTCAAAATATGATGTCAAGCTAAGCGTGTAAGTGTCAAAATATCTACATATTCCAATTTCATTAGCAACTCATAAGGAATTCAGTCATCTATATTATTAAAATGGTTAGATTGGTCAGACTGGTCCATGGCACAGGTTTGGACCATGCTAATATTTGAGACTTAGCACAGGAAAGAAAACATTTCCGGTAGGCAGTTTGAACGTGGCCAATGTGTTGGAGGGTGAAAGAGTTACACAGGATGAATATAGGCAATTTTGCGCCATCCATTTCAATGCTAGATGGTCCAGGCATCTTTAATTTACCAGAATGCAGCTTGTGGGTCTAGTAATTTGCCATCTGCTTTTGCTAAAAAATAATGTTCCCAAGAACATGCTGAAGTGAAAGACAGACATCATGGGAGAAAACATGTGTTCATAACCATGATATATTTTACTTTGATGCAGAAAAGACATCGGCATTTTGTTTTGCTCTGGGTGCAAGAGGACCAAGAGTCTGATTCTCCACTCAAACACCTCCCTGTATTGACTTGATTGGTGTAGTCTTTTTTTCTGCTGAATTGGCCAACACAACTTCATTATGCATATTTCTATCAGAAAAGTTCTTTAGTTTTTGCTTCTTATCTTCCATCTCCCCTTTTACCAAAAATGGAGAGATCAGATGCTCATAAAAAATATCAGGATTGAGATACTTATTTGCTTGTGGGTAGAAAGGTATTGCATTCATCACCATGCTTTTGCTCAGGAGTGGAGTTGTAAGGTATTGCTCTGAACTTTATTAATTTGATGCAGTGTTGCATATTTGCATATCTATTAACTCTGAATGTATTGTCCCCTAAATGAACTTCTAGCTTTGGAAGCTGAAATCAATTTTGATTTATTACGGACCTTCAAAGAAGCTTTGGATAACAGGAAGAGGAAGGAAAGAGAGAGATATGGATAAAAATTCCTTGCACCTGGGTAGAAAATGTGCAGTATTATGTATTGCTGTCCAGTATGTTCTTGTATTGCTTTCATCATAATGTTCTGTTTGCTAAAACCAAATAAATTTTTGCCAAGATGCTCTACTTTCATTTCGTGCAGCTTTCTGTCAGAACTATGTCTTTTTCTCTACCCGTCCTCTTGTCCCACTCCTCAAGTCTCCAGCAGCTCTTACCGAAGACTGTGGTGCTTAGATGAGAGCCTGAAGAACTTAAGCACAAACTTCTACAATCCTTAGTTTCTCAGAAGGCTCTTATGGTCCTTTTTGTCACACTATATCTTATATGCATGGCATTGGCATAAAACTGGGCAGCAGATACAGAAAAAGCAGATGAAGTTTTATTTATGATTATTTTAAACAAAATCTTCTGGGATATAAATTAGGGTGAATCCAGTCAAGGAAGAACTCCAGGAATTTGCATAGCATTCTTCAGCATGTTTTTAAAGCTCTCTTTGGTATCTATTTTAGCTTGGAGAAAAAAGTGGACTCGTGATTTGAATATTGTTAGGAAAGTGATATGGGTATTGTTAGGAGGAATGAGGGAAGAAGTTTGTGACTTACTGTCCTTTCCCTTTAGTTTATATCAGAGCTACTTTCCTTCCATGGTTGGATGCTTAGCAGAAAAGTGTGGGACCTGAGCGGTTCCCTGGGCTTTTCTCAAGTGTGGCAAGCTTTGATTAGCCTGACCAGCCAACCATCAAGGAGAGCAAAGTTCAATTAGTCCCATTTTCTCTAAGCTCTTTTGCAATGAGATGTCTGTACCTGAGATGCCTATTAACACACGCTTCCCTGGAAGCTGCTGTAACCGCACACTGTGTGTATTGGCAGGGCTGCCTGCAGCTATGCCAGTGTTAAGATCCTTAAAACAAAATATCTGGTAAATTATAAAAAACAATGAAAAAACAAATTAATAAATAGGAAAAGAAACATTTTTCAGCTGCATTGTCTTATTCTTCTTATCAGAGGTTCCATGTTTTTAGCTGCTAGAAACAGATTGGGATCGGAAGAGTGGTAACTCTAGGTCTGCTTGGGACATTCTGCTCTGCATCCAGAAAGTATTAAGGCTTAAAGTGGATCCAGAATCTCTGTGAAGAAGCAGCTTTGTTACTTCAATTATGTTGTGTTTCTTATTCTTGTGAAGCTTGCCATCCTTACGATGAGATCTGTACACAGTTACGTGCTTTCCTTTTTTTCAGTATTGATAAAAATAATAAAAATGAAAAATATGCAAAATATATCCATGGGAAACACTATATATTGGTTGTCATTATGAGAAAACAGCATTAAAATACATTGAATAAAGTTGTTATCTCCACCTTCTCTATTTTTTTCCCCTTTACGAAGTGCAGACAGCTTCAGCCCCTTGGTTTTTCAGTCTAATGAGTGCTTGTAAGTTTCCATTAAACTAATCTCTGATTTACAGAAGACTTATACAGAAGATTTTGTACTGAAATTGAAAAGAACATTCATTTTTATTGGCCTTTTCGATCGCTTATTATTCTCTGAGCTTATTGTCCTATCTGTAACCTCTCAGTTCTCCACAGTAGGATCCACTCACATTAATGGTTTGGAAAGCAGGCATCACAGAAGATGTTGAAATAAAATAATAACAGCAATAACTAACAAAATTGTTCTCCTGTATTTTTATTCTCAGTAGCAATTAAGCTCTCACAGTCCTCCTCATCCCAAAATACTTTTGTAGCCAAGAAATCATAACAGAAAATACAAATAAATGTTTTATAAAGGCAAAACTATTCTTTAACTGTGGTGAAAACATGTCATTTGTTTGGACCCTTACTTGCCTCTTTCCAGGTTACCTTTTTTATTTAAATTTTGAAATCTCAACTTTACATGCAAAAGGTAAATACAGAAGATCCACTTCACCCTACTTCCACCCTGCAGAACAATAAAATGTTACCTCTTTCAGTCTCTGTAGTGTCTAGAATGAAATGTGAGTATGTGTGATTCATCAACACAGGACACACTCAGGATTGAGCTGCCACTCACCCAGCATGGGAGAATCCTATGTATTTGTCCCTATTCCTCAGTTAGAAACCTTAAGTTTATCACTGGAATTTAAAGTTAAATTAACCTTTATAAAACTTTCCCACTCTCTAGAAATGCCATTTTGCCACTTGAGTGAGAATATAAAATCCTCTGGACACTTCAGGTCTTTGAAGCCATATAGATTAAAAAAAAAACACCAAAAAAACCCACAAATCTAATTTGTGCCCAAGTCATTTGTATCACCATCTTCATCATTCTCCAGCATGCATAAGATTTTTTTTTATATTCTGACCAAACGTGCACAAAATATTGTACGAAAAATATAGTTGAAAAGTATTGTTGCATCAGTAATGAAAATCAGGTCCTGATTTTCTACTTATTTGTTATCACTTCAATATTAGCAAAATAAGCAACATGACCTCCTACTTTAACTGTTACTTACAAGATCTCTGGTAGATGTATAGTTGGCGGAAAGTTGAATTTCTGTTGTTGCTTCTGTAGCAGAGGTTGTTATATGCAAGAAACATATTGGCTCTTGAAGAGGTGAAAATTCTGTGATTAAATGTGCCACTCGAGCACTGAATTATATAAAGGTATATAATATAGGGGCATGTAGACTGATGAATGTTTCCCTGTTGTACTTCCTTATTTTTATCAGCCAAATACAATAATAGGAACACAATGGAAGTCTTTCTTAACATTGTAAGAAATGAGTGACGTTCAAAAGGGAAAAAATTGTCATGTCAGGATTAATCATAGAATCATAGAATCATAGAATCATTAAGGTTGGAAAAGACCTCTAAGATCATCAAGTCCAACCATCAACTAACACCACCATGACTCCTAAACTAGGCCCTGGAGTGCCACGTCTACACCTTTTTTGAACGCCTCCAGGGTTGACGACTCCACCACCTCTCTGGGCAGCCTGTTCCAATGCCTAACCACTCTTTCAGTAAAGAAATTCTTCCTAACGTCCAATCTAAACCTCCCCTGACGCAACTTGAAGCCATTTCCTCTTGTCCTATCGCTAGTTTCTTGGGAGAAGAGTCCAGCACCCGCTTCCCTACAACCTCCCTTCAGGTAGTTGTAGAGAGCAATAAGGTCTCCCCTCAGCCTCCTCTTCTCCAGACTAAACAGCCCCAGTTCTCTCAGCCGCTCCTCATAAGACTTGTTTTCTAGACCCTTCACCAGCCTCGTTGCCCTTCTCTGGACACGCTCCAGCACCTCAGTGTCCTTCTTGTACTGAGGGGCCCAAAACTGAACACAGTACTCGAGGTGCGGCCTCACCAGTGCCGAGTACAGGGGCACGATCACTTCCCTACTCCTGCTGGTCACACTATTCCTGATACAAGCCAGGATGCCGTTGGCCTTCTTGGCCACCTGGGCACACTGCCGGCTCATGTTCAGCCGGCTGTCGACCAGCACCCCCAGGTCCTTTTCTGCCGGGCAGCTCTCCAGCCACTCTTCCCCAAGCCTGTAGCGTTGCATGGGGTTGTTGTGACCAAAGTGCAGGACCCGGCACTTGGCCTTGTTGAACCTCATACAGTTGGCCTCGGCCCATCGATCCAGCCTATCCAGATCCCTCTGCAGGGCCTTCCTTCCCTCGAGCAGATCGACACTCCCACCCAGCTTGGTGTCATCTGCAAACTTGCTGAGGGTGCACTCAATCCCCTCATCCAGATCATTGATGAAAACATTGAACAAAACCGGCCCCAGAACCGAGCCCTGGGGAACACCGCTCGTGACCGGCCGCCAACTGGATTTCACTCCATTCACCACCGCTCTCTGGGCTCGGCCATCCAGCCAGTTTCTTACCCAGCAAAGTGTATGCCCATCCAAGCCGTGAGCTGCCAGCTTGTCCAGGAGAATGCCGTGGGAGACCGTGTCAAAGGCCTTACTAAAGTCCAGGTAGACAACATCCACAGCCTTGCCCTCATCTACTAGGCGGGTCACCTGGTCATAGAAGGAGATCAGGTTGGTCAATAAAAATAAAATAAAAATAAAATAAAAATGGCAGAGCTTGCCCTTTCCCAAAATTTAATACAAATAAAAATGAAGACATGAATTTAGAGCACAATAACTCTTCTTCAACAACTATAATGAAGGAATACTTTGCTAAACTAAACAGAAATTCAGCATTCCCATTGCTTAGTAAGAACAATTTTGCATATGGATAGTAAGACAAGGTTATATTTAAAGAAATCATTAGGGAAACATCATTTGGACTTCTGAGGTTACTGAACTGATGGTAGAGCCTTGTCTGCTTACTGTGGCCTCATCATGTGACCTTAACGTGACCTCATTTAAACACCAATCCTGCAGTTAAATCAGCTGGGAGGACCTTATATCCAATCAGGATTCTTCCCAGTTGTATGAAACTGCATGTGTCTTTCTGTGCAGATTAGATGGCAGGATCAAAGCTAAGGTATATCCCAGAAGATATGTAAAAGTTGCAAAGGACCTCCTCTTGACCTACTTACAGCTATATATACCTTGACAGCTTTTGTTATTAAAAAGGTCCTGCTGAGTCTCATAAGTCTCTGACTCCATTCATTAAATGGGAAAAAAAAGGGTAAATGACAGACCAAAAAATTTCCCAGCACTAAATATTAAGTTCTGAAATATTTGTCAAACTGAAGATTTTTTTGTTTGTGGCTGTTCTCAATATGTCACTCACGTTACTGAGGTAATGAAAGCCAAATCTAATTTATCTTAATTTTCTATTTTTTCTCTTTGTTTTCCAAGATTATTGTTAACTACTGATACTTTTTTTTCCCTAAGTAAGAACACAGCAACTTACACACACATATATGTATATTTTAATTAGGGATTTTAGCTTTGTAAAAATGTATTTCAGAGAACAGCATGTTTCAGTCATTTGTCACTAGTGTAGAGAATTCTTATTGTGCAAAGCCAAGCTGAATTTTGGTTGAATAGCTGTGCACTCTGGGGATAGTAAGATATTGAAATGATGAATGTAGCACATGACCCTGACTGAGCAGGAAGCTGGACTTTCCTTTTTCAAACAAAGATATTGTGGATTGTAACTTGTTTAGCAACAGTTTGCTCACATGAGCCTCATAAGACACGTAAAAATCATTACTGAATAGTCCTTTATTCAGACATAACAAGAACAGTCAGTTAGCAGTTTGCCATAAAGATATACTTGATATATTTATCAGTTTAGAAATAATTAGGTTAAAGTCCCATCTTAGAAATGCTCTGTTGATTAGAAACAGATTAACCAATATTAGTAATTATAAAAGACTTACAGAATAGCCATCCTCGGAACTGAAGCTCCTCATTATAAAGAAGTCTTTGCCACATATGGTAGTGACTTTTTAAGAAAAAATATGACATACTTCAGGGATTTGGATTGTTTGTTTACTCTTACATTCCTTCATAAATATACATGTGTTTGTTACTGAGTTATTTGCATAATGTCTTTTTTACTAATTTTCTTGAAAACATATTCTCAAAAATAAACTTTGTATCTGATAGATAGCTTAATACTTTAAATCCCATTTGCCATTTCCATATACTTAAATTCCTCTGAACACTTACATCAGGTACTAATAGGTGACCTGGAATGCCCTCCTTTCTTCTATTTTTGGTTATTTTTACTCTGTGCAGATTTCTTAACAGCTATGGAAAATTATACATGAGCAAAAATGTATGAGCTACAGTAAAACAAGTAGTGTCAGAGAAGGACTGAGCAGACTAAAGTTCAAGTCTGGAGTACAGAGAATAGCCATTTATAATGATAACAGGGTTGTCATAACCTTTTGTCTCTGCTTATTTGTTGCCCTCTGTAATAGAGAGGATGATGTCTGCATCTTGCATCTCTCAATGTGCAAAGGGCCAGAAGACTCACACTAAATGTAAAATACTGTTAAACAGAGACTATTATCATTCATAAACATTTATAAGATTTAAATAAAAAAGAGTAGGCCAATATTTAGTTCCTTCCTCCTTCTTGCTTTTATTTTCTCTGAGCGTGTATCAGAAGACAGGATGAACAACAGATACATTCTCAAAATCTGTAAAGTTTCATCAGTCTTTGGTGCTTCTTTCATATCCCTTTCTTGTTTGTTTACCTTCTTGGAATCATAGAATCATAGGATAGTTTGGGTTGGAAGGCACCTTCAAAGGTCATGTAGTCCACTCCCCCTGCAATGAGCAGGGACATCTTCAACTAGATCAGGTTGCTTACTCTTACTGCCCTCTGAACCAGGACCTGTATTGTCTAAAGGCAGAATTCAGAATATATGAGGCTATTCATAGTATGTATGAACTCTTACGTATATATATAAAGACATCTCCAACTCTGAAAGTGTACAGCACCTGAAAAGAAGTTGGAAAAATAGAAGTGTCTCTTTTCATACACTGTCTATATTATGTTTTAATATTTTGTCTTCTGTGTTTTGGTAGTTCTGCTTATGTCAGTATTCATGTTTTGTGTCAAAAGATGAACTTGGTCTCAGGAACTGTCTCTGGCGTCTGCAGAGACTCTTCACTTGAAGAAATACAGAAATTTCACTCCCTACAGAAAGGGCACCTTAGACCTCATGCTGGTAGTTTCATATAGCCTCAGTTAGTTGTCTTAACTAGCAGACTGTTTCAGCATCTGTGCAAACAGAAGTCTTATAAGAACACTTGTTTTTATACTTTTCCTTATTTTCATTATGGACAATTGATTTTCATTGCCTTTCTATCTTTCTTTCCACAGACCATTCATTTCATCTACTACTTCTTTGTTGACTGCTTTCTGATGTGTTTCCATTTCTTGGGACATTGGCCCACAAGTCCATTGCTTTAATGGCTGTGATTTGTTGGAATGGTATGAAAGCTCATTTTACCTTTCTAAATTATGTCTGGCATTCTGGAGAACTTGTGTCCTGCAGTCCATTGCTTGTTCCTACTTTTATCCAGCACAAATACAAGTTCCAATGAAAACCTTTCTGTAGTTCTGCAGTTCTTCATCCACCTTTTCGGTTCAGTCTCAGAACTACTATTGCTAATAGCAATAATAGTAAATCAGCGTTTTCACTGTAATTTACATTCATAATAGAAAGTACAGATGTTAGGCTGTTTTTAACATCCTCCGCTCTCTGTCAGATGAAGTGGGACAAAAGGCAAAGCTAATTAAAATAATTAGAGAAGTTCAAGTATGAGATTTGTATTAAATATCACAGAAAATCCCAGGCTGCAGTAGGATGTTGATATGTTAATTAGCTTGTACTTTCACTAAAAGAAAATGTTAAATAAGATCTCCACAGACTTTATAAGCAGAACATCCTGAATAATGCTTATCCTTAATCTAAGAAATCATTAAATAATTCTTTGGGCTTTATTACACTTTTTACAGTAATATATTCTTATCTTCTACAAAGGTAAGTAATGTTATTATTAACTTTAATATTTAATTATAAATATTTCTTTTTAGTTTTATAAAGACTATTCATCATAGTCCTTTGGCTGAGACAAGTGGGCAGGAATTTGGAAATAATTTAGACATGAGGCTGGGAAAGTCACACCATTATATATTGAACTTAAGATACAAATCAAGTTTCAGGGGCTACCCTTTGACCTGCCACTTTGAGCTGATCAAGAACATTAGACATTTGTCTGCCATTTGAGGTAAGAGATAAATTTATAATGCAGTCAGGGCTTTTTATTTTTTAAAGCCTTTTCCCTTCATTTAATGATCAATTTAGAATCTCTTGTTCCTGCAACTTCAGCAGGAGACAGTACTAATGGCAATGCAGCTGGTTCCTCTTCCAGTCAGGAAAGAGAGTTCCAAAATTCTCTCAACTTGTTGTAGTTATATTTCTCACATTTATTTTGTGTCTTTAATGTCTTTGCTTCTGCTTATTGTTCCCTTTTAACTTAGTCCTCTGGGTCTTTCATAAATATGTAAGTTTCAACAAACAATAGTCAATAAAATGTCTATGATTAAGTATGGTTTATAAATTAATTTTGTTTATTGAGTCAAGCTATGTTTGAAGACTTCCTTATGCTGTTTCATACATGACCCACTTTATCATCAACAGCCTCTGTAGCAGGTTACAGCTACCTGGTATATAAAAAAGTCTAATGTGCTTTTACAATTAATTAAAGAAAAGGTTGCTTAATTATCCCAAACCCACACCAGTAGTTATTTATGATTTTATTATAAAATATGACCTGCATCTTTAATTGCACAGGACCATGTGAATGGAGCCTAACAGCCTCGGAAAGCAGTAGCCAGTTGGCTGGAAGAAGACGGTCCTTTTACCATTGCAGCAGCTGCTATGTGTACACCAACCCAGCATGTTCATATCATTGAACATATACTTGTATGCCTTTACCCTATGACTGTGCCATTTTGTTGTAGGAAACCACATAATCTATGTCTGAATATCTCCTCCATGTGTAGAAAAGTTGGTAGGGGGTGACAAAACAAAACAAAAAAGATTCCAACAGCTTTGATTTAGCTCGTATTTTGTATGTATAAATAATCCAGTGAGAAGTGCGATATATGTGGACTCATCTAGCTCTGAAGCAAAGCAGCAGCTCCTCTTGATTCTAGGAATAAATGTATTTTGAAATACTTCAGTATTACAATATTTCAATATTTTGAAATATTTCTGTATCACAACAATTTTGTCTAAAGGAAGGCTGGACCTAACTGATCAAGCTTTTTCTTTTAGCATGGCTGTCACCATGTCTTCTTCAGAAGATAGCAACAGAACTTCTGTGACTGTGAAGTTCTTCAGGCCTAACAGCTAGATGTCTTACACAAAAAGATGCCTTGAACAGGTCAATATTCAAAAAGACTGAAGAGAGACTTTTGCTGTCACTTCAGTGACATAAAACACCACACCTCAGTCTTTTAAAATAGGCATGCTTTTTTCAAGGTATGGTAAAGACCTTCATTTTTCCTTTTCAAAAAATCTACAACTCAATGAACGTTGGCTGATCTAGTTCAAATAACGCTTATTAGAATGTAAACTGTTTTTTTCACACACTGCCTCCTCCTTCCCCTCCCCCCAGCCTTTTTATTTTCAGTAAGTCTGGGGCAGTTTTTGCCTGATTTGATGATTTTTTCAGAAATTTGAGGGTTTTTTTACCTTTTCTGTCTCAAGTCACAGTCATTTTGAGACTAAAATACTCAAAATAGTAACTGAAATATGTGATTCACTTCAAGATTAATTGATAGTTTTGCTGAAATGGTACAGAATACTAGATGGTGAAATGGAGGCACCCAAAAGTAAAAGCACAATATGATAGCAACTTTCTTGAAAGTGCTGAAGTGAGACAATA